>JAVSBS010004985.1:0-51015 GCA_033124195.1 Coracias cyanogaster | reverse complement strand
AAGAATGTGCTCTACACCACAGCCGGGAAGAATGGTCCTACCTGGAGCCTCTGGCAGAGGGCACCCAGGGAAACCCGAGGCCAATCTCTAGGCTTCTGGAGTTGTGGATACAAAGGCTCCAAAGCCAACCACACTCCAGCTGAGAAGGAGATATTGGCAGCGTACAAAGGAGTTTGAGCTGCCTTGGAGGTGGTCAGCACTGAAGCACAGCTCCTCCTGGCACCTCGACTGCCGGTGCTGGGCTGGATGTTCAAAGGAAGGGACTCCTCTACACACCATGCGACGCATGCCACGTGGAGTAAGTGGGTTGCCAATGTAACACTGTGGTGGGTTAACCTTGGCTGAGTGCCATGTGCCCACCAAACCTCTCTATCACCCCCCCTTTCTTTCCCCTCAGCAGATCAAAAAAAGAAAGGGGAGGAAAATAAGATGAGAAACAAAAAGTAGTTTAATAATAATAGAAGAAAAGCTAAGCAAATCCGCGCGCGGAAGCAATGGACAACAAAGTTATTCTCTACTTCCCATCAGTAGGCGATGTTTGGCCACTCCCTGGGAAGCAGGGCTCCAGGACGCGTAGCGGTTGCTCCGGAGGACAACGGAACGGCCCCCCCCTCCTCCTCCTCCCTAGCTTTATAGCTGAGTTGACGTCATATGGTATGGAATATCCCTTTGGTCAGTTTGGGTCAGCTTTCCTGGTTGTGTCCCCTCCCAAGATCTTGCCCACCCCATCCCACTGGTGGGGAATGTTGGGCAGAGCCTTGGTGCTTTGCTAGCACTGCTCAGCAGTAGTCACAACACGGGTGTGTTATCAACACCTTTCAAGCTCCCAGCACAAAACACTGCTGCTATGTGGAAAACCAGCTCAGCCAGACCCACTACACTGGCTCTCATTAAAGAAAAAAACAAACCCAACAACAAAACAAAAGAAAAATTAAATGAATCTTCATTCAAAATTGAAGGTTGGCAGCAGTACTTTCCCAGGCATAAGACTACTCAAAGCAGAGATAGGTAGTAGTGGTAACTACCTACAACCTACCTAGGCTTCAGCCTAAGAGAGATCAAATTACTTTATAAACTCACAGAGATACTATTTAGTCTACCAGTCAAATACTGAAATCTGAAGGGGGGGAAGGAGACTGGAAGAGAACATGCCATTGATATTTAACAGTGCACAGCTGTTTCAGAAAAAAATATTAAGACCAGAAGTAACAAAAGTATTCAGCTGTAGGTTGGATTTATGAAAGTGATGCACAGACTTTGGCCACATCACAAGGCCATGTGATTTCTTCTAATCACAGCCAGGGATCAGGTTTCTGAATTTATATCTTATCTAGATTCCTATCTGTGTCTGAAGTATGCAAGGCACTGCTCAAGGGCGGGGCAAAAGTGACTTATAGCAAGGCCAGGTGCAACCACTCTATAGATGCAAAGGCATTCATAGCCATGTGCTGCTTCCATATCATGTGATATCAAGTATCAAAAGCACAATGTACCCTCTGCTATTATTACAGAGGCTACTGTTGCACTGTTTCTGGTTAACTACACTGACTTTTTGTCTGTTTGAGCTGGGCATGACTGCTCCTGCCTGAATACAGGACAGAATATGGTCCACTAAACATGGGGTATAGGCTCCAGGACCAGACTTTCAGTTCATTGCTGCTTCTGGGGGAGATGCATCCACTTTCAAATCACCAGCGCCATTGCTCCAAAGAGCTCCTGTTTCCAGATGTGCCCCACGCCACTACTGGTAAGGCCAGCAGCTGAGGTTGTGTGACAGCTAATAGGTTCATTCCTCAAGCTGGACATTAATTGGGATCCTCCAAATGCAAAGCAGTAGGTGTCAAACTCAGGCTTAAAATGCCAAACACTGAATGGAGGCATCAGCTGTTGAAGAACTTGAAATAAGTTCTTAGAAGTTCAGATCCAAGGTTCCCATTCTTTCCCCATTGGGAAGGCTGACTCTGCCACTTACAGCAAACACAGCCCTTCTCAGGGCAGCTGTGTCCTTCACAGCAACAGTCTCAGAAGGAAGACCTACCTTAGAAGAAAGGATGTCAAGTCATTGTAGGGATATGGTATAAATTAGTCCTTCCAGGGTCAGAGGAGTGTTTCTGTGTTGAACTGAAAGCCAATGTAGAGTTGGCAATCCCTACTGGGGATCCATCCTGTTGCTGGCATGTGCAGCTGTCTGTTCTCTTCCACTCACAGAAACAGAAGGGAACATATGGTTTTATACATCTATCTTCTGTGGCATGACCTTTTTTTCCCTCTACATAAGGGAAAAGGAGTGTTAAAAAAATTCTGCCTTTCTAGTGGTGTATTAATCACCGAGTGCAGATTCAGAATCATCTAAACTAAATGCTTGGGTTTGGTTTTTATTTAACAGAAATCTTAGCTGAACAGATATGATTTGTGATTATTACTTACATTTCCAGCATATCAGATTAAAATGACATCTTTAAAAAGTCATTATAGAGTGCACTGGAAGTCCTCTCCTTTTATTACAATCTACTTTTCCCTATGAATTCATGGAAATATATTTAATTAAAATGGATGTTTCTTGATAAATATCAGATAACTGTATTATTATAGGAATAGTACACAATAAGGCCTGTATTAACTGGCCATTAGTACAGTTCTTAGGTAGCTGAAGTTACACAGCCTTGAGTTTCTTGAACCACATGAGGTGCATTTTAAAAGACCATTAAAGCATGGCATGTTGTGTCTTACTGCAGTAAGAGTGAAAGAAGCTGCATTCCACAGAGAACACATCGACTGTTTTTAGCCTGAAAATGGATGAGAACACTGTGTCCCATACATGTTGGGAGAACCAGAAAATTGTGACATTTCTCCTCAATGACACAGAACTTTATGGAAAGATGTGAGTCATATTCGGTAGGAATCTGTTGCCTAAACTAAGACATTTTTGGCACTGCGGGCAGGCTGCATGGTGTCCAGCTGTCTCTCCAGAAGGTGCCAGCCTTTTCTAGATCTCTCTTCATCTTTACTGTCATTTCTAGGCGGATGTCTTACATAGTTTATGTCACCCGAAGGACTTCAGATGCCTACTTGTTGGCCTCTGAATGACTACCATTACAAGTCCTATCTCCCATAATACACCTGCTAGACCAGTACATAAATACTTCAACCATGAGTTATGTATAGAGAGGTATATGGATAGACAGGTAGATAGGTAAGCTCTCTGCAGTACAATTTTCCAGAATTTCCCTGGAGCTTTGCTCTTGAGGCGTTCTCCTTCTTCCAAGGTGATAGGAAATAGGTAACAAAGCTGCTCTTGGTGCAGCGGTCTCAGTTGGAACAGCTGATGCATTTCTCACCAAAAGCTTTTACTGCCTCAAAGGTTAGTTCTGCAAGGCCTCCTCCATGAGCTCTTTGGCTCTTCCACAGATGGGGATGAGCTAAGGGAAACTGCCAACTAACACCTCATGAAGCTTCTCAAGTGTCCATGTCCTCTCTGTGGATATCTGACAAGGACAGGAGCGTCAACCCAACGCGTTTAGATTTCCTCTTCCTGTCGCAATTCAGTCAGTGTTATCAGAGCTCAGAATGAGTTCCCCCTACTGCTACAGATACTGGAAACAAGGGGAAAAAAGCTCTTGAACTAGAACTGATTAATTTGGAAATGTTCTAAATTTACCTGTTACGCTAGTGGTCTCAGTGCACTTTTTCCTTCTTTTAGTGTATAAACTTTTACAGCAGATATTTATCTATATTTGTGCCTAGTACTTTATCCGATCTTAATGAACACATAATAATAAACCATCCAAAACTGGTATGCTATGATAACTTACAAATATGACAATGCTTTTGAGTTCTCTAGTGCATTAAAAAAGTGCTTCAAAAATAGAGGGAAGTAAATAAGCTATGACAGTATAAAGAAAAGCTGGAGAGAATGGAATCAAGTTAGGGAAAGAGCTTCTCTGTTTATTCAGATCAGAGTTTGATGTCCTAACTGTTAAACATTAATGTATTATCTTGATGGATTTTGTACCCACACACTTTAACATCACAGACAAAAAAGCTTTAAAAACAGCCCATTGTATTATGTGCCTCATTTATTAAAAATGTATGGGCAAGATAGATTTTATTTTTCATCCTCTTCACATTCTTGTCATTGTTTTTACAGTGAAAATCACAAATTCTGTTTTGAAGCTGGAAATGAATTGCAGTTGTCATTAAATGTGGGTGCTTACAGATGTTACTAATTGAGAAAATAGGACACTTTTCTCAACAAGGGAGTGCTTAATTTTTACTCCGGAGAGCTGAAAGCTACCCTAGAAGGAGAGAAGAGCCTTTAGCAGTTTTTGAGACATTAAGAACATGGCACATGAAGAACATGATCTCTCTCTTACCTTTTTTTTATTAATAACCTGAAATAGTTTTTACTGTTTCAAATTTTTAAACCAAATTTCACCAATAACTTTGGCAGTCAAAACAAGGATTCCTCTTAAAAAGTATTGAAAACAATGTCCAAGGTAGATTATGGAACGGCAGCATCCAAAAGTTTCCATATCTGTGTCCCCCTTCTGCTAGTGGCCTAACTGCACCAGCTTTCATTAATTTCAGTAGGAGATTCAAACTCCATTTATCTCTCAGGATCAGGAAATTCATTTCCAGCAGATACGTTTTTTGCTAAATACATCTGCTCCTGTAAAAAAAACAATTATTTCCTATTTAAAAAATATTTTCCTCCAGATTTTTTTGTTTGAACTGCTTTATATCAATGGAAATCAGAATCAGCACTTTTAAGTCATGATAGGAAACTGAAGGGAGGATTAGCCTGTAATTATCTTGCTCATTCCAAACTAAACTGAATCTTAGTAACATACAATTGATTCTTCTCTTTCAGGAATCAAAATGCAGGCTATTAAGACAGATGTTCCATTAAAGCAAGAATGTGTGTAGATTTTAGCAGGTAATAGAGAATGAACAATGTCTATATTTAATTTTCAAATTTGCTTGTTAAATTTTTTCAAAATGATTTGTTGGTTTAATAGAAAAAGATAGAATGTCTCTTGTGGTCAAAACATTGTCTTTTAATTTGCTAGAGTAGTATCCTAAAGTAGCACATTTGTGTAGTAACAACATTTATCCTCTATATGTTTCAGTAGCACCAAATAATGTTGCTACGATGAACACATATACCAAGATGTGCCTTGCATTTTTTTCTAATACGTGTTTTTTGCTGTATCTTACTAGTTTTTGAAAGACAAATAAAAGGCAAAAAGTGGCTTCCATAAAAATAAGCAAATGAGTAAAGAACCAATACTGCATGCCAAGATGTATAGCTCATATGTGCACTGCTTCACACTGCAAAACCACTTTCCAACATCATGGTGTCTTATAAATATGATTGACAGCTCAGTAGTAAAGTATGTTCCTACTTTGGATGGAACATTGCAGTTCCATAGGATGCTGGTCCATTGTGAGTTTGTCCAGTTGGCAAGTTAATGCCAATCAATAAGAAGAGCTATAAATACTCTTCCTTCTGCTTCTTCAGCTCTACTACATATGATGGTTTTGACTTGGGCATGATCACTAGGTTAGCTTGAATGGTGTCTTGCTTAAGTTGATCATTTAAACAGTTAACCCTTGCTTAATATGATGGCTCATTACTGAAGGGCATCTCAAAGTGCAATCCTTTTTTGCTCAGCAGATGGTGACTACTTTCGTGCTGGAAAATACTTGAAAAATCACACAACATGCTTAAACTAAGATTAAGCTAAGATTCTTAAACTAAGTCATGTTCTATTTCTTAGAGGATTCTTTGACAATGGTTCCAAACTGGGGGTCTGATGAACCTTGGTCAGGAAATAGCTCTCCAGTAAAATATTGGAAAATAATGTGATTGCACTAAATCAGTGTTCTTCTCAGGTGAGATGGCAGCAGCTCAGTGCTCAGAGGGCTGGACAGGGAGAAGCATGGCAATTATGTTTGTGCAGCAGCACTGGAAATGAATTTTATTTGCATTTGACACTTTGCAGGTCCCTAGTCCATACAAACATCTGCAGGTGATGTGCATAGAAGCTCTCATTCT
Organism: Coracias cyanogaster; assembly: GCA_033124195.1. NCBI lineage: Eukaryota > Metazoa > Chordata > Aves > Coraciiformes > Coraciidae > Coracias > Coracias cyanogaster. The sequence continues at coordinate 44,957 of JAVSBS010004985.1, read as the reverse complement.
GTGCCCATCAAGGGACTAGGTACCAGCGGACAGATACAGAACGGCACCCCTGAGCTCAGTCAAGCTTGGGCTTAAATTCAGCATGGCTGAAAGTGGTCATATTAGTACTTCTTCCCATGACCTTTCTGAGAACTTAGATCAACAACAGTTTTCAGTGAGCTTTTCTAGCTGGCCTCTTTCAACTGAGACTTCCCTCTCAACAAGCTGTTTTCTCCCTGGTGCCTCTCTCTTATTTTAATGGGAAATCCCAAGTGCTGCTCACGTCTCTGTAAAGAAGCTGGAGACATCTAGGCAAAGGTTGTAAGCATGTGGTGTGAAAGATTCATGCATGGCCAGAACATTTCCTATCAGGCATCCCAAGTGCCTGTGGGCTCTCTGTTCACTGCTACAAGTCCTTTCTGAGCAAGCCCTCTGCCCCCACACCAAATTTAGGAAGTCAGGTAGTTACCACAGAATATGACCTCCCACTCTCTGGGCCAAGTTTGGGAAAGACAGGCATTTCAATGCCTCGGTTTAATTACCCACGCTATTTATTGGCTCCCACTTCTTTCTATTGATTGTATGTCAGAACCTAATTTAACAGTAGTGGAGTGACAGGGAACAGAGGGCACCCAGGGGCTTAAGGCCCTTATGTTATTTTCCTAAAATATCCTGAATCATGCTCTTTTTTTACTCTCTCTCTCTAAGGAATGGGAGAATATATATTAAAGTCTGAACTAAACATTTTGACACATGACACCAAGGAGAGTTTTGCCGTCAGCTTCAGTGCAGCATGCTAAACTGTAGCTGGCCAGCTGCTAACAAGGTAAAAACATGTCCATGTGTTAATACATTTTCATGATGTCCAGATGTGTACATTTACAAGCCCAGGAAAGGGTAACCTTCCTAATTGGAATTACAGTGTGTATTTTCAAGTTGACAAAAGTGCTACTCTTGCTGTTGCTCTTTAACATGGGGCAGATTATCTGCCAGGAGGACATCTATTCCCTATATTCCACTGCTTATTTGACATATTTATGTAGCATATTAAGTAGGGAAGAGCTTTGCCAGTAGAAAACCATAATAAACAGAAATACACAAGTCTAAAGATGCACATTTTAGGGAAAAACCTAGCTTTCCTATGAAGAGAGCTTCACAGAGCAGCTGAAGTCAAATTATTAGAAATTTGAATGAATGAAGAGTTTCTCACTAATCTAGAGACTCTTCTGGTCCTGCAAGTCAGTTGGCATCTGAAAGGGCCTCTCCCTCCCACTGGAAAAAAAAATAGATTCTTTCATGTCCTGAAGTTAAGATTCTTTCCTTTGTACATAGACTTTTTTACAGAAAGATGAGTCATTAGGAGAAACTCGAATGTGGAGAAGGCTTGACATTCTTGGATGGGGGAGATAGGAATAATAAAATAAAAATAATGAATATGGGTGAGGAGATGGGAGGAGAAGGTAGAAGAGATGACTAGAGTATTGATATTGCCTGCGACTGACAGCCTCAGGAAAACTAATTAGGGCTGAAGAAGCTGATGAATTCCATATGAGAAAATGGAGTTTGAATATTAATAGGCTCTGCTCCATTTTTGTCCAATTTTAAATCCATTAAATTTGAAGGGCCTCAAAGTTTGGGAAAACACATTTTTTTATTCTTGTGACATGATGAATAATGCAAAGATTAGGATATAGTACTTTTTGCAAGGGTACAAACCCATGAGTATACTTGGGATTAGCACATAGCTAATGCACAGCTGAAGTCCCACTTAAATAATTTCTTTTTTGAGGGTTTCCATGAAACTTAAATGGTGAACTGGGCTCTAGTTCTGCATAAGCCTGGCACCATCACTCAGTATTTGCCATCAGACAAGGAAAAAGTGTTACACAGTGTATTTTTCATTTGTTTTGCTATTACGTTGTTTTAAGAATAATGATTTGCCGTTGCTTGGCTCTGTGATTCATTTTATTGTTTTCCCTCATTTCAAGATGAATCGTAGTTTTTAATCTGTTTGCTGTCATCTCTCATTGCACTGAAGCACACATATTGCTTTTATTGCCATGCAAATAGGTGCTATATAAATAAAATGTATTATTATGATCATCAAAGTAAAAGAACCCAGAGTCATCTGTTACACAGGGTGCTCTTTGCCAGACTTGGTGCTTGTGCTTGCAGTCCATCTCACCACTTTTTCTGGCAGGGCTCTGGGGAGGCAGCATTTCTGAGCCATACCAACTGAGAAGCACCAGGGCAAAAGAGTGAATAGAAATAATGGGGCAAATTTATCACCAATACTTCCAGCGAATTACAACTATTTTTTCTCAGGGAGAAACTAGTGATAAGAATACAGAGTTTTGAGCTCATCATACCTCAGAGGAATGGAGACAGCAGATTAGCACTTGGATGGGAAGCCTCCCAGGAGCAACTGTAGCCACACTCTGACAACTGTATTCCCATGCCTCTCCTGCACTTACCTGCTGGATGCTCTCCTGCTTCAGCTGCCTCCCAGAGGAGTCAAATCAGCAAGTGCAGAGACATAAAAGCATCCCCTGTCTGCCTTTACCCAGCTTTCCTTTGGTCAGGCAGTACATGGAGAAGCATGCATGGGGACATGGGAAGCAATTCTGGGGTGGGTACAGCTTGAAAGAGCTACAGGTCTTCCTAGTCTTACTGACAATATTGCTGGAATGTAGTGAGGGTTTTTGTTTGGGTGTTTGAATGGTAAACTGAACTCCTGGAGATATAAATGTGACAGCCAGCTATCTCTTGCTTTGCTCAGAAGGACAAGGATGCCTGACATGTTCACTCTAGAATGATACCTGCTTGAAGATAAGAAACCTCAAGGAATATGTTTTGGAGTGCTGTCTGCATGGTGTGTTGAGGGAGAGGAGGAAGAGATTTTACTTACATTCTAGTAAGTTGTTCTTCTATAAAACATAATATATTGTGCTAAATTAGGCCCAAAAAATTGTATTTCCTGGATGCCTGGGTAAAAGGGGCTGATCTACATCGGTTCCAAACACAGAGTGATTCACTGTATACTCTGGACTCCTGAGAGAGACTTGTTAGCCTGCATTGGTCACATCTTGCCGCTGCCACTTGCTTTGCTGGAATGTAATATACCTACAGGCTCTAGGTTTCCTAATTACTTGTGTTCCTACTGCAAGCCAAGACTAGCCATATTTTACAATGTTCCTGAGGGAATAAATATATTCAGCCTGTTGAAGCTGAATGCTCCCTCGCTTCTTGAAGGTTTTCTTATCATTTATCCCAGCCAGCAGCTGGGGTATAGAGTGATCTGCTTCTACTGGACTTCTGCTGGGCATTCTGAGGACATCTGGATGCAGGGTCTACACCAGGGAGGTTGCACATGCATTATAGGTGCATTTCAGAGTGGGAAGAAAGACCTGACTGAGTATGGGGCAAAAGGATAAGCAAACTGCCAGCCTGCATTAGCTCTTTGTGACAGGGAAATGCTATTTTAAGGTGTAGGACAGGATACATGGAGGATTTTAAAGTCCAGTATATACTGTACTACTGGGCAGGGGTGCATAGAAGGGAAGACAACTGCTTAAGGAGACTTCATGGGGTACAGTGGCAGGGAAATGGTTGACTCTGAAGGAGGAAGTAAGAGCAGCAGGGGCAAGAAATGGTTGAGACCATACAGACAACGACATATGCATGCAGTGCCCTTTAACACCAACCTATACATACATACATACATACATACACCACACCACAGTATCCCCTTTCTTTGTAGGACCCTAATGGCTGCTGATGGCACTATCGAGCAGGGAGAAAACTCTCCTGAGTCCTGGCTGTGGTATTACATATCATGTCAGCAGCAGTGGCAGCCAGTAACACGCAAAATGTTTGCAGAGTGAATGCAATGTGGAGAACTCCTCACATGAGTGAGGACTTGGTTCTTTTGGGTGACTTCAACTACCCAGACATTTGTTGGAAGAACAATACAGCACCTTACATGTCATCCATCAAGTTCCTGGAATGCATGGAGGACTGCTTCCTCATACAAATGTTGTATGTGCCAACCAGGAATGAGGCACTGCTGGACTTACTACTCACAAACCAGGAAAACCTGCTTTGTAGTATCATGATTAGTGATAGCCTCAGCTGTATGGTCACAATGTTGTGGAGTTCTGTGCTGAGCGCACAGAAGGTTAGTACTAAGACAAATGTTTCAGATTTTAGTAGAGCAAACTTCATCTCACTCAGAGCTCAGCTGGGAGGGATTCCATGGGAAGCTTCCATGGAGGACAAAGGAGCTAGCATTTTTCAGGAATGCTCTTCTGGAAGCACAAAAATAGTTCATCTGCTTTAAACTTAAGGGAAACAGGTGAAGCAAGAGACCCCCTTGGCTTAACTGTGAGCTTCTGAGTCTGTTCAAAACCCAAAGAGAAGCTACCAGAGATGAAAAAGTGGATGAATACCGGTTGAGAAGTACAAGGGCATTGCCAAGGTGTGCAGAAAAGCAAAAGCTCAGCTCAAATTGAAGTTGGCCAGTGTTGCAGTTGGGCACAGGCGTCCGTACTGCCTTCCAAAGGGGAAGGGGATCGGGGGCAATGTGAGATACTTCCCACCAAGCTTGTAGGCAATTACAGAGACCAACGAATATTCAACAAGTTTATTACCAAATATATTCCAATAAAACCGTGTCTACTCTACGGAAATATTACGGTATCAAAGGATGCCATGCCCACCCACTCACTCCCCTTTCCCTAAGGATAATTAAAAATAATGGAGAGGGTAGGGCAAAACAAGAATTCAATTATATAAAAATATAACCTATGTGTGAGTGGTGTGGTGTGGTGCGTGTGCATGTGTGTATACGTTGGTTTTTACCCTTTTCTGGCATGTGGCAATTGTCCTCGTGGGGGCCAGGTCGATGACACTCAGCCAGCAGACTTGGGCGGTTCCGATGACGGTGACTTGCCAGCTTTTCGGTGCGATTGGAGTCTCTCTCCAACGGTGATGATGATGGTGACTTGCTGGCGGCTTCTTCTTGCTGGATTCTTTCAGTTTAGGCACGGGCCTCCCAGCTTGGAGCGGCACCAGCGGCAGCTTCTTACTGTAGTTTCTTTAAGCGGTGGGAGGCGGCAGCTTCCCTCCTCCCCCCACCGGCTTCTCGAGCTTGGAGTCTTTCGGCGTTTCAACTTGGTGCAGTTCCAGCAGTGGCCAGCTCAGTTCGGCTTCCCCCCTCTCCTTCCTCCCCCAGCCGCAAGGCCCAGGGTGGGGTGACACTTGGGGCAGCGATGTGTCTCTGCACGGCACAGTGAAAAGAGAGAGTTTTTGTTTTCTTTTGAGTTTTTATACCTTGCCACTTCTCTATGGCTTCCAGCTTCTGACTTCTGGCAGAACCATGGCATCATGGGGGCGGTGGTTCTTTGTTCGCTGTTTTAATAAGGCAGAAGTCCTTAATATGTGGGGGTTGGACTCCCACAGCCAGAGATGTCAAAAACAAACTACAAGAAAGGTCCAGGTTGATACAAACACATCAGTGAAGGAAGAAATGGTATAAAAACTATCATGGGATCTTGACCAGTATAGATCGATGGGGCCTCACTTTATCCACCCAAGGTTGTTAAGACAGCTGACTAACATCATTGCAGGGCTTCTTTCCATAATCATTGAAAAGTTGTGGAGATTGAAGGATGTCTCAGAAGACTGGAAGAAAGCTAATGTCACCCCCATCTAGAAGAAGGACTTAAAGGAGGATCCAGGAGTTATAGGCCCATCAGTCTTACTTCAATACCTGGGAAAGTTATGGAATGAATCCGCCTGGGGCCTATCACAAGCCAAATGAAGCACATGATTGGGAAAAGCCAGCATGGATTCACCAAGTGCAAATCGTGGTTGACAAACCTGATCGCTTTCTATGACAAGGTAACATGCTCAGTTGATGTGGGGCAAGCAGGGGATGTTGTCTACCTGGATTTCTCCAAGGCTTGCGATACAGTTCCCCACAGCTTCCTCCTCAAGAAACTGATGCACTACAGTCTAGACAACTGGTTTGTGCAGTGAGTCAGGAACTGGCTAGCAGGCCGCACCTAGAGGGTGGTGGTAAATTGCTCTTTTTCAAACTGGCAACGTGTCGCAGGTGGGGTCTCCCAGGGATCAATATTGGACCCAACACTGTTTAATATCTTCATAAGTAATCTGGATGATTGGCTCAAATGTACCCTGATGAAGTCTGCTGATGACACCAAACTGAATGGGGAAGTGGACACTTCAGAAGGAAGAGCCACCCTGCAGGAAGACCTGGATAGGCTAGAAGAGTGGGCTAACAAAAACCTTACAAAGTTTGAGTGTGAGGTCTTACACCTGGGAAAACATAATCCAGGAGTGCAGCACAGGCTGGCATCTACCTGGCTAGAGAGCAGCTCTGTGGAAAGGGACCTGGAGATCCTGGGTGACAACAAGCTCAATATGAGTAAACAGTGTGGTACAGTGGTGAAGAAAGCCAACAGGATACTGAGTTGCATCAACAAAGCCATCACCAGCAGAGGTAAAGAAGGTGTTATCCCCCTCTACTCGGTGCTTGTCAGGCCACACCTGAAATATTGTATTCGGTTTTGGTCTGTGCTATACAAGGAAGATGAGGACAGGCTAGAGAGGGTCCCGAGAAGGGCCACAAAGATGACCAAAGGTCTGGGAACCCTGCCAAGGCTGAGAAAATTGGGTATGCTCAGCCTTGAGAATAGAAGGCTCAGGGATATCTTATCACCATGTTCCAGTATTTAAAGGGTGGCTACAAAGAAGATGGAGATGCCCTTTTTACATAGAATCACACAGAAAAGACAGGGAGTAATGGGTACAAGTTACTCTAGGGGGATTCCAATTAGACACAGGAGGAACCTTTTTCACAACAAGAACAATAAACCATTGGAATAATCTCCCCAAGTATGTGGTGGATTCCCCAACGTTGGACACTTTTACAATTTTGCTGGACAGGGTGATGGGCCATCTAGACTGTGCTTTTTCCTAGAAAGTTTGGATCAGATGGTTCTTGAGGTCCCTTACAACCTGGTATTCTAGGATGCCATGACTCTATGAGTATTGGAGGCTGGCAAGAAGGATATGGTTCAAATAAATCATGTGACAAATGTCATCCTATAACTTTGTTGTCACACAAAGTGGAACAGGAAGCTGCAGAGCTTGATCTGCTGCATGGACACATTTGATGTGGCCCTGAATTAAGTTCTGCATACAGGCAGTGTGGACACAACTGTGTGAAGCTGAATGACATAGTGAATTTGTGCCCTAATGCTCACTGCTCCAAGCCGCATGGCAGAATCACTCTCCAATGAACTGCTCTTCCCAATAATGCTGGAGGACACTGACACTGGGTGTTGGGTAAGGAACAACCCAGCTTCTTCAGGGGTTCCTTGCCATATCAGTACTGCCTCAGTTCTCTGTCCTAACACTGCTGCAGCTCAAGGATGGCAATTTACCACCCCATGGCAAAAACACCAAGTTCCACCGTAGAGATAAACCTGCTGCTCTTCTGTTTTGGCATCTGCTGAATCCCTGAAGACACATCATATGATGAGCTACAACAGAAATAATAGTGTAATTTTAGTAATGACACCTTTCTTACCTAGCTGGCAAGCCACCCAAAACACGTCTGGATTTGTGGAGGAGGGTCAGAAGTGAAAGCTGCCAACTGACTTCCTTGACAACCCTATTCTTTGTTAACATGTGCCAGTGTCCCCTAATGTCAGCCTTGTCCTGGTTCTTACAAGTGATGCTCTTTTTAATCCAGTTTTTCGTGGCCACCTTTGGGGGTTGTAACTCTACCAGTTAATGGATACCAGCTCCACAGCACCTGCTGCACCTTCCATCTTCCCTGCCTCCATGCTCTGTGTCACAGAGACCAGAGGTCAGCGACTTTTTGCTGGCAATCTCTGCTCAGAAAGGAGGGAGCATCCCCAGGGCTGCTGCTGTAAGCACAGGAACCTCAAGACACCCATCTTGCTGGTGTGGTGCTTGATTCAGGCCGGGACCATTCTGCAAATCTACTGAATTTCACTAATCTGTTGAAGGAAAACAGCAGAAATAGTTGTGACTTCCCTCCTCCTAAACTTTTCCCTCATAAGTGAAATACCAGGACTTTTCCAAGAGCAATGTCTCTGCTTGTTTTGGCGGGACCTTTAAATACAACCAGACAACATTTGATGCAAGGTAAAAACTATCAGCACAAAAAAAAGTCTCTGGATGTATTGCTGATCTAGACAAACAGCCGCTGACTCATTGCTAGTTCATGCGGAATGCAATCATAAAAATTTACAATTTTAGCTGTTTCCTGGTTAAGTACAAAAACTGGAGGAGTTTTACACATCCGCTGAGGTGTGGTCTCTAATGTCAAGGGACAAATCAGTGCAGCTCCCAGCTGCTGAGCACATGCATGGCATTTATGCTGGCCTCAAGTAACGCTTCATGCCTCAGGAAAACCATCTTGCATGCCTCAGGAATTGTTGGGGGACTCACTTTCTGAGGTTAGACTAGGGGTTTTTTTATAAAAATTGGGGGTTTTTCACTTTGGTTATCAAGGAATTGAAACAAACATCAACAAGAAATACTGAGGTAGTCTCAGAAAAATCATGCAAGAAGGAAAGCTGAGCACAGAGGATTTGTGGTAAAAGGGAAGAAGTTATCTGATACAACCCCAATAACCCTGCAAATGGCTCTGCCGCTTCAGAGCTGAGTCTCTAGAGCCAAGTGGCTTGATCTTGGTGGATCCATGTGAACTGTGAGGGCAAAGCTTGAGCTTGTCTCTACACTTGGATTTTCCTGCCAGGAATCCAGGAAGCTTCCTCCAAGCTTGAGGCAGAGCATGAGACAAAACTGTGGATATCTGTGACAAGCAAGGAATGGGGAGTGGGAGGGGGATTTGCAGCCGTAGCCCCAAATGAACATGATGGTATGGGTGGGCCTTCTGACTACCTCAGCCACTGTGAAACATGGGATTTGCTGGAAGGATAGGGAGGTTTAGGCAAGGGAAAGATCTAGTTAGCTCTGGACTGAACAAGGAAAGAGGTCCTTCCTCGTCACTTCACAGATAATCCTGCCTCTTGATGAAAGTGGTTATTTGACAGTGTGAAGTCCCTTCCTAAATTTCCATTCATAACTATTTATCAGTATGGCTGAAGATCCTTTCTTACCTACAAATGTGGAAGAAAAAAGGGGAAAATTTATCTGAGGCTGTTAAACTTTTACTTACCACTGAATCTTAAAGCCAACTTCAAAACGGCCCTGTGTTCTGAGTTCCATGACAACTTGCACAAGAACAAGGATATCCATCATGAAATAAATGCTCTAAGAAAATCCCTCTGCAGAACTTCAGCTACTTCAGCTGAGCAATTCCGACTGTCTATATCTCAGTAACATCTGGTATATGCGTTTGTTGCTCAGCTTTGGTTTGTAAATATGTTTGCTCTTAGTGCCATGTGTTAATATAATTTTCCTTGTATGAGTGGATTATTTTCCACTGTGTGGCATAGCTAAGAATTTTCCATTTGTAACAACATATCTTAACAGTTTTGTCAAAATATATAAGATTGTTAAAAGCTAACAGATAACTGGTATTATATTGCACTGCATGTTGGTATGTTCTAGATTTAAGAAATCCTAAGTAGAGGCTATTGATTTTACTGAGCCGTGAATGTTCAGCACTTCTGAGACCTGGGTCCATAAAGTGGTGTTGTTTTTATAACTGTCCAAACTAATAGCCTTAATGCCTGAGAATTGTCCTTTCCTCTCTTGAAAATGGCAATCATGTTCTTATTATGACTTTTACACTCCCTGTAGATTTGTTTGCCAAAAGACCACAGCAAATGACTACAATCTCTAGCATACCAACATTTAAAAACAGCATGACAACACCAGTCTGTACATACTCTGTCTTCATCACATCAGAGACTGAAACTTCCTGGCAATTGGAGAAAAAGCCATTAATACTCATAGCCTTTTATTAGCCAAGCCAGATTTGTTTTAATTTTCCTTTGGCAATAGCAGTAGCTCCTTCAGACTGCACAAGCAGCTACACCTGAGCAGAATCCAAAAAAGACACCTTGCTTCCACTGCAGAAATGTTAACTCTTGCCTGGTGGCTGTGAAAGAGCTCGTGGTACTTCAGTGCAGGGGAGTCCTTCTGGCAGTCACACAGCTAAAACTGATTGTGACTCGCAACACAACCATTGTTTTAGCAGTGTAGGTGTGAAGATTCACCTAACCCATGCCACCACACACCACTGTTGAAAAGCTTCTAGTGCTTTTCAGAGGCAGATGTTCCTGGTTTACTCTTCTCACTAGAAAAGACAATGCAATCTCCAAGTGCAAAATTTATTGGTGGTATGAAATCAGGTGTTTGTAGAGAAATCAATATATGATGAGGTAATAATTTGGTTCTAATTAAGCCCATTTCTAGGTGATTGATTTTTACAGTCTGAAGCACCTTCCCCAAAACATTTTTGTGCTGTTTGTCAAAGCTGTGAGTTTGCAAAATTTTTCAGGCACTCCCTCTTGGAGTCAGTTCACCTGAACTGTTGGGTGATGGTGACTCCCCTGACGTTTCCCTTCAGCAGGTGATAGCAGAGCTACCTTTAACCAGTCATTCTCCCCACCAACACCACCTATTTTTGTATTCTGTTCTCATCTCAATTCTAGTGAGAATCATGCTTTGCAAACTAAATAGGGGGGAAAATGCAGTACTATCTGTGTTTGCTTTTATTTTGTTCATAGTTCTACCACACATCTTAAAAACTTTGAGCTTTTTGTTTTGTTTGAAGCCAGCACAGTGAGATTCGTTTATACTTACAACAATATATATGTTGAAGTTGTTGTCTTTGAGAACATCTGATTGTTATTCTTTGACAGAGCTGTCACTAGAGGGTCCATTTTGAGCTCATTCATTGAAAGCTGTGGCAGCAACGGCAGCCAGCCTTAGTTCAGTTCAGCCTCCAGAGATTTGCAGAGAAGCTATTTGGAGTTTATCACACAGTTTTGCAAAACACTACAGCCCCAGCAAGCTGTCATAAAGAGCCTCTCATTCCAACTGGGCTCATTTACAAGTAGTATTTTATTACTCTCTGCTCTGTTTTACCCTGCACCTTGCAAAATCTTTCTTCACCTCTTTTACTCTGTTGATAGATTAAGAAATTCTGAAATACGACTCAGAAAAATGCTTGGTATTTTTAATGCATTTATAATTCAAGAGCTATCCAGCTCCACTCAGACTGGAGCTCTTTGATGCTAAGCTGCTCCACATCCTGAGCCCCCCTGGCCAGGTCCTGCAGCAGAAAGCTTTATCCTGAGCAGACCCACTTCCCAAAGCCACTCTGCAGTTCCACAACTAGTCCCCACCCACAACTGTGCCATTTGCTGACAATCAGCCTCTTCCATCTGCTCTTTTTGTAAAAGAATTTTTAACTTGAGCACTAAAAGCCACTGTTGTCTGAAAAGCAGTGTGCTTTTCATCCCGTAAGGAGGATGTTAGAGCAAATAAAAAAAGTCCATGAGGCCAGTTGCACCCCTGTACCTTGCCCTGTGTATGTTGGCTCTGACACAAATCTGTCTCCCAGGGGAACTCTGCTGGGAGCTGAGGCAGCAGCTCCAAGCCACCATTTCCTCAGCATAGTGTAACAAGGGATTTGAGGGTGTTCCAGGTGAGAAGCTCTAATTTGGGGTTGTATCAGACTTGTCATCTTAGGTACACTAATCTGCGTCAATAGAAACCTGGGTGTGCCCTGCCCACCAACTCCTGGCACTCCAAGCAGCAGTGCTGCCAAATCTCACTATTTCATCTTAGGGCATATAAACATTTGGTGCTTTTCCCTAAGTCTCAGCTCCTCGAATCAAGTGATTATCTGCACACACCAGCTTGTAAAGGTGAAAAGCCAAGTACTTACCAGCACTCTGCCCTTTCCAGCAGAGCTAAAATGTCATGGGAAGAGAAGAAAAATGCCCCATTTGACGGGTAAAATGTAGTGGATGATGTGGTCTTGCAAGCCAGATGTACACCACAAGCATATCACTGAGGCTCTGAGCCACATCCACCAGAAGCAAGGATACAAATGAAGGAACTGGGTTTGTGCAGCTGCCCAGCCCCCTGTGGGTGCTCTTATTTTAGTCCCGTGTTTGATGCAAACCCACCCCAAAATGCTGCCTTTTCCAACTGGGAGAGAAAAGCAGCTGCCACCTTAACATTGCTGTTTTGCACATGACTGCCTGCTAGCTAAGCTTCCCTCCCTTCTAGTGCTTACAGTTAACTCCTGCTTTGTTTTCTTATATCTCTTAATCCTCAGAGGCAGTATGTTCTCACACACTTTTCTAGTTGAGGGGGAGCTGTCTTCTCCCTATACATCAGTTTCAACAGTCATATGAATTATGTATAAGACTTAAAAATCAGTGGCCAGCATGGGATTCTGGTAACAATTTAATGGCAGTAATTCCGGTGATTTTTCTCTTCTGCTTCTTGTTCATGCATATTAGTGGGTGACAGCCTGTAACAAATGCATCCGTACCTGGCAGATAGTATTTATTAGCATAAATTCCAGCTCCTTCATGTGGTAATTAATGCCAAACATTTCTGTCATTTCATAAGATCATAATTCTAAGAACTACCTTTTTAACCTACGTAAACAATGATGGTTTACAGCTTTGCAGATATGTGACTGAAACCAGCTCCTCTGTTTTATGCAGAGGACTCTGTTGTAATCTTAAGTTTTTCTCAAAATCTAGTCTATAAAGCGGAGTCAACCCACATTCATTTATTTTTCCTCAAAGACTTTCTTGTACTTAAAATAGTAACTCCTTTTAAAACCGTATATTTCTGTCTCTGGTACAGCAGCAATTCCAGAGTTGCCAATAGTAAGTTTTCTAGGTGACCTTACCAAGAGGTTTCACCTCTCTTTTGATCAGAGGAACTCAGCTTCCTTCACCAGCCCAGCCTGGTCCTTCAAAATTTTGCATTCTCTTACCAGGATAAACTTTGTTTGCACACAGCTTGAAGAACCTAGTAGGTAAGTCTGCTCTTCCAAATTGCTTTTCTGACACAAGAAAAAAGAAGTTTAGAATATAATATCTGATTTAGAAAATGTTGCATAACCTCTGAAACCTAACATCTAGTCCAAGAACCCTGCTACTGAGGACTGCCAGAAGTTTGGACATAATTACAATTAGCGTGCTAGCATTAACCAGAAGGTTTGTGTTTCCTCTCCTTCCCTCCCCTGTTAGAGATTTCTGCCTAATGAGAAGTATAACAAATTTCTGCCTAAAGAGAAGTGTAACCGATGGTATTGCTTGCACTTGTGTGAGGAAGGACAGGCTTCTGCATGTTGCTGCCTGAAGTCCCATCCATCTAGACATGTGTTTCTGGATCTCTTTCCTCATGCCCTTACCAGACTCTGGGGCTGGGAGCAATGCAGTGCGATGGTACACCCCCTCTTCTGCTACCCTCATTGCCATAAACCCTGTGAGTGCAGTTGTCTTCTGTGGGGATGCACAAATCCTTAGTAGAGAGTTGGTGAAGACAGGCACCCTGGCCCCCTCTGGGGGCCCCAAGCCTGTGTCACAAGAGAAGGCTGATGGGGTCTCAGCTGAGGGCTACAGCTACCATTTGGCAGGTGTGAGACCCTCTGCCTGCATGTGGAGTGTTGGAGGGCGCATTATACAGCAGCTTTTGATCACTACTCACTTTGGAGGAGAGCCAGAAGCGATGACGTACAGATGAAAGCTTCTGTATCCCAAAAGCAATCCTCTAAGCCATCCAAGTCCTTCTAAAGCTCTGACTGTTTGCTAGCTGAAGAGTTTTAGGTTGGTTATGTAGCAAGAATAAGAGTGAAAACACTCCTGCAGAAAACACTAGAGTTGTTTTGATTTTGGATGCTCAGTCTGTTTCCTGTCTGTATTTGCTGTACCACTGCCCTTTGAGGGCTTGATACCCGATCTATAGTAAGGGGGATGTGGCTGGCTTAACTTCTGAAAATGCACTACCTTGCATACCTCTTTTGTTTGTTCAAACAAAGGAGTCTTATTAGAATAGACTGTTCCATTTAAATTACATGTTTATGCTGCTTGAGTTTATAGACATACATTAGCTTTAGTTCTTACACTGAAATAAGCAGTAAAATAAAGTTGAAAAACATGCTATGCTGCCAGGGTCACATTTTTCAGCTGAATTGCTGAGGGGATATTAAGCATGCTTTGGCTTTCTTTGATAAATTATGATTTCTCCTTCTCCCAAAGTCAATGGAGGAGTAGTATGATGTGTTTGTTTCTTCCACCTCTTCATGAAACTCAGTGTGGTTTACAGTCTTTGGTACAGGGGCCTAACTCTTCAAAGCACTTATGCATGCACAAAAAAATCCTCAGAGCAGCTCCCAAAAGCAGCTGATTAAAATAAGACTGATTTAAGAGGCAGAGAATATTCCAATCTGCCTCATTTTAGTCAGCCTGTTTCAGGAGATGGTCCCGACATTCTGTGTTATTTTCAAATCCTTGATCCCTCTGCTACATAAATTTGCTCTTACAGCAGGGTCAGTAAAGTGTTATCTCTGCTGAGACCAATGGGAGTTTTGGTACTGACTTCCGTGGAGTCATTATTCACCAGTGATATAGCTGGGTTTTATCGACTTTTGTCTGCTGCAGTATTCCCCCATTTCTCATACATACCAAACATGGATATTTACATGTATTTGCCATCTGTGAACATAATTGGCTTTCACCAGGTAACCCCAATGCAAGCACTAAGTTTAAGCATTTAGCCATTGCAAATACTAAATTTAAAATTATTCTACCAGTGAGGGCATAACGTGCAAGTATCCATAAAACCATTTGATTCTTGAACAGATGAGTCTTTGTGAAGAGATTTGATGATCTATATGAAGGCCATTAAAATCACTGTGCAGGACATGAGTGAAACAGAACAGCTCACAGATCTGAACTCTTATGCAGTGATTTAAGTTTGAGGAGAAAAAGGTATCCAAGAGCTCTCTATTAAAATTCCAGATGTGCTCTTTTTTTCTTAATCACAGAAATATTTAAATAAAATCTCACTCCTTAGCACTCTTGCCAATTACAATGTTTAAAACCTGCCTAGAGACATGCCAGTTCACTGCTGGCTGGAGAAAGGAACCATGCAGTTTGCTGCTAAACATCCTTCTCTGATCTCGGCTGCTTCTGAGTTGAGTCAGGCTTGTATTGCATGCTGTGGAGCTGGTAGAACGAGCCTAATACCCTGGTGTGATAGTTCAGGGAGTTTAAAGAAATAACCCTATACTGGAAATTTTACAAAGAAATAGCCCTATATTGGAAATTGTACAAAGATCTAAATAATTTAATTTACAGTTTTTATGTAAAAGAATCATAAATAGAATTAAAGTCATTAATAGGGTCATTTGGCTACATTCACAGCAATGTGCAAACTCATTAAAAACTCCAAGTCAAATTCTAAATAGAAAGTTGAGGGTGGCTCTTCATTTAATTTAAAAGCTTTTTTTTTTTAACTATATTGTGGGTGGTGTGCTTCTACTGCTGAATAATTTCTGAATGTCAAAGCCCTCAGCACTTAAAAAAAGGTGAGCAGCTCCTCGAAGAACATGAAGGTAACCCTGACAAGGAAGAAAATTTTTATCATTTAATGTTAATGAAAAACAAATTTCCAGTAAACATTAAGCATGCTAATGAAATTCATTCGAGTGGCAGTGGATTTATGCTCTATTTATTATTTTTTATTCGAGCAATTGCAATTACCTGAAGAGAAATGGAGATTCACACATAAGTTTTTAGTATGAGTTGTTAAAAAAAAACCTTAAGAACTCCATAAATCTATTTGAAATTTTCTTTAACTATCAAGGGAAGTATTTTAATGAAGGAATGAAAGTGTAAATATGTCATATCTGGTTTTAATTGAGTTTGTTGACAATACTTTAATAGCAGCAGAGTGCAAGCAAGGACTTTGAAACAAAGGCAATGAGCCAGGCAGTTGCTGAATGGCAAATTACATGCAATTGAATATATAATCACTTAGAATATTTTGTCCTAGCTTCCATTAATAGAAAAGTGTGTGTGTGTGTGTGAATATATCTGTGCGTGTACATATGTGCATTTTCAGCTTGAGGCTGAGACTCTGGAACCTGCATCCACAGCTGAACGAGTCTGGATGTGATTGTGGTCCCAATTCAGCTCTCACTAATATTTACCTTTCAAGAGTCACCGTACACAGAGGGATTGTTTAATTCAGGTTGCACCTATGGAGGCAGTAGGAAGTTGGTGGGGAGATCATAGCCGCCTGTGTTCCAGTGACTAAAAAGCAGTTAGTTTCTCCAGAGAGACGCCCATGTTACCAAACTTGTAGCTGCACCATACCCCAAGGTCAGAGGCTGCTTTTTAAAATGTTTGCTTTAACTGTTCGTTCAAGAATTTTTACATTTTATAGATTAAAGGAGTACACTAGCTAGTGCCCTGATCATCACCTAATAGAATATGATGTCAGTGGAGTAAGGTATGCAAGTGAAAGTGCTATTCAAAAGGGCACGTTCAGCCATGCTCTTCTCATCACCCAGAAGAAAGAAATCTGGAAAACACAGCATGTTATCTCTGATCAACGCCAGTGGTACTTCTCATGTACACACTGCCTGAATCAAAATAAATCACTAGGAAATATCAAACCATTTACAAATATAAACACTACTAACGGACTGACTTACAGTTCAGCCAAAAAGGAATCAGTTTTCTTGCATTTCCAAGTCTCATGTAAATCATCAGCTGTTTCTGGCTTCAGAGTAAATATGTGCTTTTGTTATCAGGCACCTGACATTTGCAGGATGAATCCTATGTGAATTTTAAAACAGAGAATGAAAGTGAAAATCTGTCTTATCTGATGAAAGGTAAACTGAGTAATTCCTGGGAAGATTACAATTTTCTGCTCCTGAAAAGCAGTGCCTGGGTATTGTCAGGGCAACTTAATTGTCCATTTCCAGCAGATAACAAGAAATGAACACCACAAAGCTCTGTTTGTGGCACCAGGGCAGATAAAAAATCTTCTCCTTAGAATGGGACATTGCTGAGATTATTCAGAAACAGACTTTAGTATAGGAGGCAATAAGATCTCTTTGAAATACCACCTTAAAATCCTCCAGATCTACGCAACAAGATACCTCAGAAGGAATGAAAAATAACAATTTCCCAATTCATTTGATTTTGCAGAAATATAATGATTACTTCAATCTCCTTTTTTTCCTGTCCTGAGAGATAGAAAATGTTTCTATGTAAACAGGTAGGATGAAAACTAGATAGCTTTTAAATTCTGTTTTGAAGATCTCATTAATTTTACCTCACAGTCACCATGGGTTTGAAACCATTGCCGATTCTTGGCACAACACAAGGACCAAGTGATTGAAATTGCATTTCTGTGGGACGGGGAAGCATGTTAGTAGTTCCCTGATGATGTGACTCCACTAGTGTTAAGACGGCAGAGAATGTGGCCATTTTTCCTCAGAAAAAATATTCATCCCTGTAGAAAAATTCCTACCACACACAAGATGCCATTTTTTTAGGAGATTGGGACACCTCACTTTACATAAGTAAAAATAGTGTTAGAAGTGGTATTTCTGGTACTGGGGGAGTTCTATATCCAGCCAGAAGAATAATTATGATTAAACAGATTCCGATTATGTTTTGCTGCTATTTACCAGTAAAATTAGGGATATATTTATGCAAGACCTGTGCATTGCAAAAACTTAAGCCCTAGTGACCTGAGGTTAATATTAATGTATTTAGATTGCTGTCAGTTCCCAGGATTTAAGAAAAGCCTGAGATTTAACAGGGTGGTTAGGGTGATCGTAAGAGGCTGCTGTTAGAAACACTGGATTGAGCTTGAACTGTCAATCACTTCTAGAAGTAACATATATATGTACGTATATACATATATCCACAAGGTTATCAGGTGACCATGAAATGTCTTTTTTCATCAGCTAGCAAAAGCTTCAAGAGGTACAGGCTCTTGAACTGGCAAAACTCCTGGAGGCTGCATCAGAGGAAGGGCTTGGAAAGCCCTGCAGGTTCCGCAGCAAAGACTGAAAAGAAACATCTATATTCCTGGCTGCTTCTGTAGCAAATGTTGTTTGGGGTTTTTTTTCAGCTGGAATAGTTCTTTAGAAGTGCCTATGTTAACAGAAAAGATAGTTGTGGTAGAAAATCCAAGGTGCTTCCTTCATAGAAAAAACTTCAATGCAACCATGCAGTTCATGGGGAAAAGCGGCATTACTGCTCATACAGTATCAGATATAAAGCTTCATACAAAAAAAATTTCTATTCTGATTGGCTCACAGATCAGTAGATTAATAATGGCAAAATACTCCCAAGAAATATTAGAAAATATATGTGGAGGAAAAAAATACTTGGATTTCTTTTTCTGAAGTACTGTACTAGAGCCTCGGTATCAAACTGTTCCCACTGACTTTGAGTGGGAGGGATGAAAACCTGATATAATATGGGGCAATGGCAGGGACCATAATTCCTCCATAGCACTGTCCCTCCATCAGCTGGATACAAAATAAGATGCCTCGAGGTATTTCAGTGAGCTTGGTTTAATCAGTACATGGGAGAGACAATCAGGAGACTAACTCCTGTCTATAGCACTGTCCTCAGTCGACCCCAGGGATTTCCGACTGGAAATCAGAGCTACAGCTAATGCTGCTTGACACAGAATTAACTCTCCCAGGGCCTCCTCTTTGCTTCTGCAGAGCTGCCATGGAAAAAAAAATATCTGAGTTGGATTGCATGCTCCCCACAGAGTCGTGCTGTGAGGAAGACTAGAAAGACTGAGGAGAAATGTGATAGAGGAATCCCTTAAAAGATCCATCTTGCAGCCCCATAGGGCACAGTCTGAGGGAAAGTCCATAGTTTAAACTTGTAAAAATATCATATATCTCCCATATGTCACCCACAGGAATAACAATGGTCTGCAGCAAAAAGCAGCAGGAGCTCTGTATCGTCTTTCACGCTTGTGTATTTGGATAGGAACTAGAAAATGAACTTTGAGTTTCATCACCTTTTCAGACTTCAAACATATATATGGCACTACTTTTTCTCTCTCATAACTGTAAGCTGAAGAAAGTGTTTTATCTGTTATAACCAATGTAGCACCACTCAAGAATGTAACAATGATTTCCTCCTCAATCATTTTATCATCTTACTTTTTAGGTGCAAGTTATTGTTTCATAAGATTTGCTAATTTAACATGCACATATCTCTCCAGTGGAGAATGGTAACAGGAACTTTTACACCTAGAATAATGCAAAATCCCTCCAAACTCTGCACCAAAGCGTGAAAGAGACACATCCATGGTGCGGACCCCCCCCAGGCTTTCCTTATATTACCTCTGCAGATCACCTAACCCCAGGTTCCTCCCAGGGAGGCAGAGCCCACATCACAGGAGGCAACCCAGCCTTGCTGGCTTCCTGGGCATGAGGGCCTCCTCCCAGGCAAGAGCAGTTGGTCCTACAGTGTCTGTCATCAAGGAGAGTGCAGGCAGACAGGCATTTCTTGAGGTCAGATGGGGAATACAGCATTTCAGAATGCAAAAGGGAGCCCTTCCCGGAATCCAGGCAGGCCAATAAGTGTCAAGGAACCCCAGGCAGCAGATCCCCTAGCTGGATGTTTTCTCCCCTTTGCAAAGAGATAGACGTTTTCTGCCCTGTGAACAAGCCAACAGCTATTTACCAGGAACTCAGTACAGTGTTGGACCTTCAGTTAACTGGAGGGCATCAACTCCAGCTAAGCCCACAGCTGCCTCAGCAGTTACAAGGGGTTAACCTTCGCCCGCAGACACCCCATTTGAACTTGTTAAAATTTGTAATCAGTAATGTAACAAATTCCTTTGCTGACACAGAATGAAGAACTTCCAAGGGATGTTGAGCAAATCATGGGTTAGACATTGCCCTGGAAGCACTCCTGGAGCTCCCTTCATATGCTGCTTTTTTTCCCTCCTGAAAAAGTGTTTTTTTGCAAGCCATGCAGACAAGTGAATTCAGCATGTGATGCCAGAGCAGTACGCAGCTCTTTTCTTGCCACATACACAGACACTGTTTTTAGTGCACATCATCACATAGTGATTAACGGCAACATGGCATTTACTCCAGGGAACACAGCCAGCTTAAACATGAAAACTCACATTGACTCAGATGGACAGACAGGCATATAAACTTCATTTATTTTGTCAATCAAGTAAGCAAACTGTAAAAATAAAAATACAAAAACCTGCTCTGATGTTTGCTTTACTCAGGGATAAAGTGATTTAACAGAAATACCAACCATGATTTTTTCTGAATAGGGTTACACATACTGGCCTGTTACAGCTAAGCTGCCCTCGGCACAGTACCAGATGCAAGACAGAGAAAAGAGAGAGAGACTTTCCACCATCCCTTTATTCCTTTCTTTTGATGTCTTCAAGGGATACCGTAAAGATACTGGCCTCAGGGACGACCTTAGTTGTGGTCAAACCTAAGGGATCTTATGGCCTATAGTAGCATTTACATCATGCTGTCTCCTCCTTGCCTGGCCGCTCCGCTGTGAAAGCTGTCACCTAGGGTCCTGCCGGGATGGAAAGGCTCCTCTGGAGACCAGTTAAGTTGCTTTATGGCCCTTTATGTTATGCTGGAGTTGCAGAAGTGCTATATATATTGTGAGACTAACGTTCTGGCCTGATATTTGTATTCCGTATATATTTCATCTTTCATAGCCTTTGGAGACTCTATCAGATGACAAACTGGCTCTCCAGATATTAAAGGTTTAGTGCCTCTGATACAAATAAATTAAAAGAACAAAGGTATGTTTTATAAATATGAAACACGGAGTGCAATTTAATTAGGTTGTTTTTACATCTTAGATTAAAATAGCCCTGTCCCCTTAATTTTACTGATTTTAACTTAAATCTTTCAATGGCAGTGGTTCTCTGGGGTAGTTTTGTGTTTTCTGATATGCCCTTTCCTGATTTTCTCAATGGTGTTCCTCGAAAGGATTTTCTCCTAAACGTTTTATCTTCTTTAATACGGGATTTTTTTTCCCGAAATTGTTTCAAGAAGAGCAGATAAATCTCTTTTAAAGAGTGGTTCTTTTTTTAGAGAAACATAGCTTTCTGTCAGAATCATTCCATGTATCACAGCATTATAATTCAGTTTTGCTAGACAGCTACAAAAAGAAGCATTTGTGAATAGGGTTGAATAGAATAGAAACCAGAAGCCTAATGCTATTCAAACATACTACTCTATGTAACATTTTAAAAATCATTTTCCCCTACTCTATTGGATTAGATGGGAGTTTCAGCAGTTATAAAATGTATATATAATATACAAATATTTGTATGTTAAAGTCTTTTTGATGGAACATGAAATCCTCCATTTATTTAGTTTACATGAGTTTACATGGGCATATCAAATGGGGCAACACATACAACATACTGATTTCAGGCTGGGAGGGAGAGTGGATCCTTCATTTGCGTAGCCAGAGATATTTTAAAATATCTGTCTATTCAAGGCTGAATTTCAAAATATCAGATATCCAAAGGAGTCAAAGGCAAATACAAAACCCCTTACATAATTCAGGCATGCCCTTGCCATGATCCATGCATGTATTTGTCTATCTCGGATATTTTTTCTGGTTTGATGTTTTAAATCAAGCCCATATAGAGAATTAAGACTAACCAGATTTTCACACTGTGCTACATTTCTTTACACAAACACTACCATAACTTTTATTAATCAACCCAAGATAACAGGAAAAAATATTGAATTCTTTTAAAATATAAACCCCACATTCTGTGCAAATGGCAATATTATCAGGAAGCCAAATTTCTCACTAATAACGTTAAGGACTTCTCAGCTATTTGCATGCACAAGGGTATTAGAATGATAGTATTTTAAAAATAGACTCACATAACATTTTTTAGTGTAATCAGCCATGGATGAGGCCCATCTGTCATATCTAGTCTGTATGACTAATTGTTAGTGGTCTCTAATTGAAATTTAGATTTATTAAATAAACAGAGATGCCATTATGAATGCACTAATTCAATATGTGGAGGAGGGAGGGCAGGATATGAAACTGGGCAGTAGCTTCTGAGCATTGTTTATGTTTATACATATTCAAATTAATATATTCCCATCTACTACTGCCCAATCCCTCTGCAAGGCACATCAAAGCAGGCTGGCAGATGTCTAAATCATGGCAAACATTCTCCTCCTCATTTTTCCATGCTTCAAAGAGGGCTGTGAATAGAAGATGGGCTTACGCTTTTTGGAGGTTTATATTTTCTAGGAGCTCCTAGAAAAAAAAGGGTTCCTTGTTTTAAAATATGGTAAGCTCCAAAAGATGACCTGTGGTTTTATATACACCATAACAGTGGCCAAAGCCAGCAGACTGTCAAAGAATCTGTATGCAGAGAGCAGACAGATCTGTTTTATAGACCTAGGATGAAACCTTAGCTAGATTGATGGCAAAACTCCCATTAACTTCAAAAGAGTCAAGCTCTCACTCCTTGAAAGTGAAGTGAATTTCTGTGATGTGCTAAGCATCCTCAGCTGACATTCAGGTAAGCTCATTGAGGAAGGAAGTTTGCTCAAGCCCTGCAAAATTGAGTTCTTCATCCCTAGAAAGCAAAGCAACATCTTCATGCTCTATGAGAAAGAGTTTTCAGAATGACTACATGGCTATTTTTTCTTCAGTGGAATAAATAACCACCAAACATACACAAATGTCATCACCAGATGCAATTCCTCCATTGGTGACACTATGGAAGCTAGAAGCAGAAAAACCACCAGAGAGCTCTGCATTGCTTTATTTTTGCTTTACATTTTCACTTATTTTAGCAACTCCATATTTTCTCTGCTACTCTGTTTTATTATGGAGGTGTTTTATCTTCTTGTTTGGAAAATAAGGCTAAGCACTACATTTAATGCCAAGGATGTAAGATCATGCCTTCTGTGAGAGTCTAGTTCTTTAATGACTGCAGTAATGTCGGGCATGTGCATGGGCAAGAAGTGGAGGATATTTTTTAGCAGCTAGTAGCTTGATCCTGCAGCCTTCTGAGCAGCTTTAAACTGCGAGCACTATCCTGAGAACTGAGGGCATTTGGTGCCCTGCAGGGACTGCCAAGGATTTCACAGAACTGGCACTTTCAAAATAGTACAGCCCTGTGTGTTTTCAGAGATGAATTTTGGGACTTCTGCCACACAGAGGTTTTTTCCTGAGTTTTTTCATGTTGCTTTGAAAGAGCTGCTTTTTTTTTTTTTTTTTTTAAGAAGAACTAAACACAATCCACTCCAAGTAAAAAAATGTTCATTTAAATAGATAAACACTTACAGCAGATGTACTAGAGAGCAGAGTCAGAAAAAGGCTGGAGATGCTAAGGCTGTTAACATAAGAGGTCAAATCAGACACTGCTCTTGGATTAGGCAGAGCCTCCAAAAGCAGTTTATGACCATAAAGATTTTCCTTTTGCTTAGGTATGTCACTTTTGCTTCTCAGCTCTGCCTTGACCCTGTTTATATTGGCTGTGGCAGAGCTCCTTTCCAGAGCACACTTGCAATTAGGGTAGGAAATTTTGTGGGTCTGTTAGGAGATTGGAAGCCGTTCTTGCATGGAAATAAGCAAGACCAAGGGCAATGGTTTGGGGAAAAAAATAGTGTATGAATATGGATGTTGTGGTTGCTCAGTTGAGAGGAATGAGGAGTCACTGTGGGAAGAGAAGTCAGATCCTATCTTTGTCTAAAACATTAATGCCCCAATTCTGACTGCTAAACATAGAGCAGGATCCACAGTAATTTCATTACCTATAATTATAATGATCATGCCTGTATGGTTGCAGCTTAAAAGGATATTTTTAAATTCCACTAAACATTCCCACTGTTGATGAGAGACATTCTTCTTTAAGTGTGAGCAACACTGACCTCAAAACTCAGTTATTGTATCAGGTGAAATCATGGATAAATCCTGTGCTCTTCCCACCTAGGCTAGAGAAGGAAGGAGCAGCACGGGCTCTTGCTGAAGAGGAAGCCCACTGAACAACTTCATTTTCCTTCTTATACTGTCCAAGACTGCAACAACTGTTTGTTTTATGGTCTAGCAGGCATTTCCCCCTCTTTGCGACACGCAGCCTTCTTTTAAGGGCAGAGCTGGTATGAGGTGTTGCTCTTACCCAGGATTAATGAACGGTTGTGTTTGTTATTCTGGCTGGAAGAGAAAAACTCTGCAGTTTCGGGTAATCTTCTGTACATCCTTCTCTGCATACTTCTTGTTGGCTTCCTATTTCATACATTATTAGGCTTTTTCCTTGCAATCTTCTGTCACAAATGTTAGCAGGCTAGGTCTGGTCTTCATTATTCTTTTGTCCTTTTTCCAAAAACTGATTTTCCTTCTTTGGCTCTTTATCACTTTTATGGTGACTTGCTCATATTATGAATCCTGGGATTTTACTTACTTTATGCTGGCAATCCGTTCTTGTGGCTTGTTGTAAAGTACAAATTATAAAACAACCTAATATTTCAGAAAAGTGAGTGGGATGAAGAGAGGGAAGGAAGGATTTTATGTTTATTTGATTTGAAAATTCAGTCTCTTGCCTGCTTCTACTGTCTCACTGTTCCATCAGGCTCTGCCTCCCTAAACCCAAGGCATACTATTTTAAAAAACTTCCAAATGACTCAGGAGCAGAACTTAAGGAACCTGAGAAACTCAAGCTGCTAATTTACAACAGCATTTGAAAATGTTACTGTCAGCCTGAAAGAAGCCGCTACTTTAGCTGCTGTCCCAATGTCAGCTCATGCAATCTCCTGCAGTGGGTGCGTGCTAATGCCTTTTGTTTCACTGAGCCGCATGCCACAAAATCCATCCTCCTCTGCCTGCTGTCTCTGTAGGATCCATTCCCTCTCACCAATCCCCAAGTACCCAAGTGGAGGCCAAATTTGTCTTTCAAATTTTGCAGACTAGATGCTCAGTTCTGTAAACTGACATCACACTGCTGACTCAAAATTATAAAAGGCAGAAAAAAGTGTAGTAGTTTAAACTGAACGCTCATACAATATTGATGCAGTGCTCAGGGCTGGGAAGGATCTTTTGCCTTACACCTTAGTCCCTGAAACATAACTGAGATCTGTTCCATCAATAACCCATGAATGAACTCTCTGATACTTTTTTGTAGCTATTTTAAGTCCTTTTTCCCCAAAGCCCAAGCCTGGTTCTCTCTGCCCAAGCCACCTGCTGGGAAGTTGTGTGACCTGCAGCTTGTCGGCTTTGCAGCCTGTCAGTCACTGTTTGCTGTCATAGGACATCAACATCTTGAGATCTGGTAAATAAAAATGAGGTCAAGCCTATAATGTTTTCCGCTGAGTGAAAATACATAAATGTTGCGCTGTGATTAAACTCTCTCTTTCCTCTGCCTGTCTGAGGGATTTATTGCTTACATGCAAGCTTATCAGAACCATAACACATTCAGTTTTGCACCTATGCCTCCTAGTTTTTATCCAATTATTTCAGATCTCTGGTTTTGTAAAGTTTTATTTCTTAGGCTGTGCCCTTTCCCATCAGGAAATGTCTTCTGGGGTCAGTTTTGAGAGCAATGCACTATGATTTAGCCTCCTGTCTACCATTAATGTCAGTGGGAATCAGGCTGCTAAACCTCTGAACACTGTCTTTAAAAGGTACCCCATAGTATTTCAGGTCTCCCTGCATTTACAAGCATTTCTTTATGAGATATCTCACGCCAGACACATATATGCTGGCAGACTAGCACATGAAAATGCACTTTTTTTCTCCTTTCTTAATTAAACTGACAGAGGAGATGAATGAAAGCCTGGTGGGAGTGCAAATAAAAGGGTCAGGGTCAGACAAAGAAGGTTAATGCTTTCTGCAGAATCTCATCACAGGACTTAGTAGTGCTACGGCACAACTGCAGAGGAGATTATGCGGCTTGGTCAGCAGCGTGCACAGGACAACATCAACACTGAGCTAATTAAATGAACACAAATTACGACAGCTTTCAGGATCAACAATTCTCCTTGTAGCACGTGTTTAAAACTGATTTTAGATGTTAACAGAATGAGCAGCTCTATATAAGAGAAAGCACAAGTTGTTGACAGAACTGCCTACTATTTCCTTACATCTCTGCACCACCAGTCTACATAGAGTTTGCATATGAAAATTTACATAAAGCATTCAATCGTCCTTACTAATGTTTCTGTAATGATCAGCCTGCCCAGACATCCCGTCCCTCTGCCAGGGAAAATTGAATGAGGGAAAAATACTGAATCAGATAAATGTTTTAAAAGCTTTCCATGGCATTTTCTAGCATCCCAATAATCAGCTCTGTAACTGTGCATTTTATTAAAATCCCGCATGTTTATTTGTGCTGCTGGAATTATTCTGATTAGTTAACAGAAGAGAGGGAGGCAAGGCCTTGCCTTAAGTTTACATGCCCAGACCTGAGTCCAGTAAATTCCTGTGCACTCCTTTAGTTTTATGCACCCTAATAACCCCTCAGGGAGCAAAGCTACCTGGTTGCATCATTATGGAGGGGTACTCCACTGACAGAGATACACACTGAAATAACTGCAGGCTCTTGAAAATGCCCCAGGTGCATCTAAGTTCCTGACTTGGGATGCACTCGACGCTGCTCATATTTCTGCAGCTTTTGTGATGCTGGCATAAATGGGTGCTCTCCCACAGCACCCACAGTCTGCAGTCACAGGAGGTACACATAATGCTTGGACAAAGCCAGAGAAGGAAATTAAGGTCAGCAGGATCATTCAGACAAGAAAGCCTATTTAGGGAGCCAGTGTCCATGTGGAAACAGCATCCAGCAGAAAGGGGAAGGACTTCATGAGAATCCTTGATCAGTTCCTAGGAAGTGTTGGGGAGGACCAGATGTTTATAGTCCATATGGATAGCAAGACTGAGGAAAGGCAAGGCAAGAAGAGGATAAAGTGTGAGAGAGCTGATGCAAAGTGCTAGAGGTGAAGCTGAAGCTCTGAGGTGCTGACAACCAGGTTTTCTACAGTAGCTATCTCTGAAATGTTTCTGATACCCACACACTACCAGAGAAAGAGAGGCAGAATGGCAGAACATTTAATGTCTGGCTAAGAAATAAGATAAAGGAGCGGTAATGTGTAGTCTAAGTGAAGGCATCAACATAACAGACATCAGAAATACACTGGAAAGAGGACAGTAAGCGGGACACTGTAATACCAAATATTCAGCAAGTTTAGAGTAGTCTATGCTAGAATCAATAAAATTAACAAATTTGCCACATCATTATGAAACATAAAATCTATGTGAATTGAAATTCCAGGCCTAGATAGGAAGAATATAGTTTTATGACCATAACGTGGGAAGAACATTGTGTATGATGCTGCCTCTGTGGCCAGAAAGACATCGGCTGCAGCATATGAGGGAATCCTGAGATGCCAGAAGGGCAGGAAAGGCATTATCAAATATAAGACTTCAATTATTTCTGAGCAAATTGGTCAGATATTGCACTAGTATGTAACATGAAACAGCCAATAGCTATTTCATGGAGGGACTGGTTAGGGATGTTGATCAGAAAATGGGGCAATTCTGGAATTGGCTTGGAGGAGAAACACATAAATGAGGAATTTTATTTAAAAGAAACAAAATGGAGCAACGAAGAAAATTAATTCTTTCCTGCAGGCAATGGGTCTGCTAGAGGACACTGTGCTGCAAGCACAAGGCCAGTACACATTATTCATCAAGCAGTCTTGAAAATGGGCAGTACATTGTAGCTTTGCAAGACTGCAAGATAAGAGAGGTTATTACAATAATAACTGCAGATCCTTCAAACAGCTAAAGTTGGATCAAAATGAGTAAGTTAGAAAGTAACAGGCACTCTGGAAGATTACATGTACAAAAACAATTAGACAGCCAAAAAAGAGTATGAGTTTCTAGCAAAAGGAATCAAAACTGGCAATAAATCTTTTTTTCCTGCACATCAGGAGCAGGAAGCTTGCCAGAAAGTCTGTGGATTCTGTTGATTACTAGAGTAAGAAGGAAACACTCAGACAAAATAAAGCTATTAGGGACATTAAATGAATCCTTTGCATTACTTTGCTTACTGTAGAAGAGTAGATTCCCATATGAGAAACCTTTTCTGCATGGGATGATCCTTGTCAGCCAGTTTGCCTAAAATAGGTGTGCCCAGGAGCCAGGTCTGGGGACACTGTAACAAAATGGATGGCAACTGGTTGCCAAAAACCAGATGACTTTCACCGATTGTCAAGGATGAAATCACTAAATGACTAATAGCAGGTTATAACTCTCTGCTTAAAACTCCCTTGATATTCCAAGAGTTATTATCAAATACCAAGTACCAAAATGCCAAGCCAACTTTTTTAGAAAGGTTCCAGGGGACATATGAGGAACAGCAGACCTGAAAGTCTGAAATCTGAACTAGGAAAATTAGTAGACATTGTAACGAAGAACAAAATTCATTGATGCTTCAATAAACTTTATTTACTTGGGAAGAGTCAGCATGACCTTTGCCATTTTTACAAATTGGAGTTGTTTGATGAAATCAAGGAGCATATAGATAAGAACAATACAGCTGATATAGTCTATCTGCATTTCCAACGGCTTTCAGCAAATTTGTCCCTTGATTCCCCACTGCAGATTTTTAAGGGAAGCAAGTGGCTACATCATGAAAAGGAAAGTCATTGCATGATAAAAAGACATTCAAAAGAGAGGAAACAGAGGAGGAACTAGAGAAATTCTGCAGGGCTGCATAGTGCAGCCCTTGCTGTCAGGCTATTCATAAGCAACCTGGAAAGGGGAGTGAGCAGAGAGGATAGAAAGTTTGCTGGCAGCAGAATATGTATGCTGTTAAGGACAAGGGCTTACTTTATGTGTAGTAGTACCTTATGAGACTTAGTGACTAGACAATAAAATGGT
This sequence comes from Coracias cyanogaster, assembly GCA_033124195.1. Classification (NCBI taxonomy): domain Eukaryota; kingdom Metazoa; phylum Chordata; class Aves; order Coraciiformes; family Coraciidae; genus Coracias; species Coracias cyanogaster. Next base: position 16,011 of record JAVSBS010004985.1, on the reverse strand, counting down.
AAAAGAGATGCAGTGTAGATAAAGGGATACATGGGGGATAAAACCAATCATAGTTTCACAGATAAAATGATGTGCTGTGAGCTGACTATTAGCACCCAAGTGCAAGATCTTGGGACCTCTTTGACAGCTCCATGAATATGCAAGCTCAGCACTCAGTAGCAGTCAAAAAACCCCAGATAGAACACTAGGGCTTAGAAGGATAGGAATAAAGGACAAAAGAGGAAAGAACATTATGCTAGTGTGTAAACTCATGACTGACCCACATGGTGAATAGTCTGTGTGGTTGTGGCAAATGGACCCACCATTTTTAAATGGTTCAGCTCACCTCATCTCAGAAAGGGTAGAGCAAAACTAGAGAATTTTCAGAGGAAAGCAACAAGTACAATCAGCTTCAATAGCTGATCAGCTACAGAAAGCTTCAGTACAGACAATTACTTTACCAGGACAGGATGCTCCAGTCTGGAAGAGAGACATGCTATCAACTACACAGAGTGTTTAATCCCATCCTAGGCTGGGCTTTCCAGTGTGAGAGCCCACACCAGGAGGAGCATAACCCACACCACACACACATGCTCCCACCACTGCACTTCCATCCCTCTCCATCTCTCCCACTGTCATGCAGACACTATGGCTTTTGGTACAGCACCAGAAGGAGGCAGGGGTGGATGGGTATCTGCTGGGCAAGCAGCATAAAAAAAAGGGGATAGCTGCTCCCTAGAGCTGCCAAAAGGTTAAAGCCTGCCTGGAGAATGCTGCCTACACCCTTCCCCAGCCTTTCCCTTCACCAGCCCCCTGCCCCATATTGTGATCTGCTGACAACCTGCTCCAGGTAGGTAGTGGCTTGGGGGTCCCTCTGTTCAGCCAGCAGCTAACAGCCTGCCTGAGAGTGCAGAGTGGTCCTTCTTACCCATGCACACGACAAGTCCACCCAAAGGTTGTTGAGCCTGGAGGATAAATGTAATAAAACCCAGCAATAACATACTGTTGTCAAGTGTAAAAACCTTTCCTTAGCATGCAGCAAGCTGTATTGGCCTCACCCAGATTTAAAACGGCAACAGAAAATGTTTGCATACAGGCTTAAGCCCTTTTACGGGGCCCAGACCCACTACTCAAAATCTACAGTTAGAAATTATACTTAGATCAATGCATCTTTGCTCAGAGCAATTCCAGTCTTACCCTTTTGAATCCGCTCCACCTATCTACTTTGTTTCTCTTCGGGCTTATAGAGAGCGCAGTTTGAATACTTGAAGACCTTTATTGGCACTATCTTATATCTTATTGTAACAAGTCCTGAAGACATCAGAGCTCCACACCCTACAGAGCTTTATTTAAAACTTAAACTTAAATTGAGCCAAACCATCTCTCTTTTTTATTTTTTAAAGATATTATTCATTTTTCAATGGAAACAGATACTGAAATCCGCAAGACTAGTTCCTCTGGGATTTCCATTCTTCCTGGAGGCAAAAAGTATGGAGAGCACCTGTTTGTATTAAATTCTGAGCTCCATTTTCAGTCTCAAGTGGTTAAAACTACTTATGAAGTGGTTCAGATTAGCAGCCGTGCTTGGGGTACTTATCTAATTGACCTAAGCTTGGCAAGCTTTTGATGTTCCCTCATCAGTGATAACACTCTGCAGTACCAAGGATGTAGCTCAGTAATCATAGATTTAATTAAACTGGAAAGTACTTTGGTTTTTATTTTCTTTTTCTTCAAAAGGATGAAATATTCCCACGCATGAAATAAAACTGATGACATCAAGGATTAGACCTAATATAATATCAGTTGCTGAGGGGTTATGTCTACATCCTCTGAAAGGACCTGAAAAGAGCCCGTGTCCAAAATCAGACAGAAAACTTTTCCGAAACTATTATTTGGCAGCTCCATCTCTCAGGCTGAAGGGCTTTTCCCTCTTGTCAAAACTATACTTCCAATGTAGAGCCCTGCAGCTGGTTGAACTACAACCTCTCTGAAAAGAGTGGATAAGAGGACATGAATATGCTCCAGCAGTTGCAACATGGCTCTGAGCCTTGGAGAGAAAGTTTATTTCCACTAACTGGCTGCCAAAAGCCTCTCTTCTGTCAAAACACAACAGATGAATTCACAAATTCCAGATTTATGTTCCCTCATATTTGTAGGCAGGTGATCAACAGCAATCATCCCGCAAAAGGCTAAATAATAACCACTGTGGCAGCCAACTCCTGAGCTAAGATTCCTTGAGCTCTCTGCTGCAGCATTCTCTTCTCACATTAGTAATTTAGTGGGCTGAGTAAGAAGCTTTGTGACAAAAGAATTAACTTCTGTGAGCCCAGCTTCCTGTCCTTCCATGTCCAATGCATCAGAGGTGGCTTTTACTATCCTTCTTCCTAGAAACCTGGCAAAGAAGAGTTCTTCTTGCTGTTAGGGTTTAAGATAGTGTTCTGAAGAGGGATTTCTTCCTCTTTCTCCTTTGCCAAGATTATGGATGCTGCTGGCAGTGGTGGTGATGTTAAAGTGACTGTATGTTAATAGGAACAGATTTTTATATTTTTTACCTGAAACAAATATGTTTTAATGAAAGAAGATGTGTTCACAATGGAAATGTTAAATATTTCATTAAACTCTGAGTATCCAAAAAAAAAAATTAATTTGTTTTTATTTTTAATTGGTTTAAAAGTTAAGATTTCCATAGAAATTAAAATTAAGTCATATGCCAGATAACCAGTTATTATACCAGTATAAGTTGCTCCTTCCCTTCAAATGATGGGAAAAAGCTATGAGTTTTAGTTCACGTAAGTGTAACAAGTTGTAAGCTGCTCTGATTACAAGTATAACTTCCTGAGGTTTTTTTTCATGATACACCTCTTTTACTTTGTAAAGTGAGAAGCAAGAACGTCTCATTAAACAGTCTTACATTTGAAAGCATGTTGTAATGCCAAAATCACCCTTCTGAAAGATATGTCTTTCTCAAATCAGTCTTTAAGTTTCATGTTCCTCTCACTCCCCTTCCTTAAGAGTATATTCATACTTGTAAAAGGTTGGGAAGAAAATTCCTCTTTCACAGGGCAAAGTGTGCCCATTTTTCTCTCCCCTTGAAAATAAAATACACTGCAGTACCTTCCAAGTGTTGCTCTTGTTTTTTCCCTCGGTGAAGCTCTTGCTTTTACACCCCTTCTGCCAAACCAAGACAAGCACCAGGAGTGATCCTGCCATTCACAATTCTGTTTGCCGCAACGTCTGCCAGGTTTTGCTCTTGCTTTTATTCCTTGATGGAGCTCCTTGGTACTTCAGGCCTTTATGTTCCTTACCACTCAACCAAGACAAAGAGGCAGACAAAATATTCTATAAGCAGCTGGGAGAAGTCTCACAGTCACTACCACTTGTTCTCACGGGGGAATTCCACTTACCAGATGTCTGCTGGAAATACAACACAGCAGAGAGGAAACAGTCCTGGAGGTTCCTGGAGTGTGTGGAAGATAATTTCCTGACACAGCTGGTGAGAGAACCAACATGGGAATGCTCTCTGCTGGACCTATTCGTTGGAAACAGAGAAGGACTTGTGGGTGATATGAAGGCTGGAGGCCATCCTGGGCATAGTGATCATGAAATTATAGAGTTTTCCATTCTTGGCAAAGTAAGGAGGGGGGGTCAGTAGAACTGCTACCTTGGACTTCTGGAGGGCAGACTGACTTGTTTAGGAGACTAGTTGACAGAGTCATTTGGAAGGCAGTACTGAAGGGCAAAGGAGTCCGTGAAGGCTGCAAATTCAAGAGGGAAATCTTTAATGCCCAGGACCAGGCTGTCCCAGCGTGCTGTTAGATGAGGAAGAAGACTGGCCTAGCTGAACAGAGAGCTCTGGCTGGAACTCAGGAAGAAAAAGAAAGTCTATGGCCTATGGAAGAAGGGACAGACAGCTCAGGAGGACTACAAAGGTTTTGTGAAGCTATGCAGGGAGAAAATTAGAAAGGCCAGTGCCCAACGAGAACTTAATCTGGCTACTGCCATAAAAGACAATTAAAAAATATGTCTATAAATACATTAACAGCACAAGGAGGACTAAGGAGAATCCTCTATTTGATGTGGGTGGAAACATTGTGACCAAGGATGAGGAAAAGGCTGAGGTACTGAATGCCTTCTTTGTCTCGGTCTTTAATAGTAAGACCAATTGTTTTCTGAGTGCCCAGCCCCTTGAGCTGGAAGACAGGGAGCAGAATGAAACCCCCATAATCCAAGAGGAAATTGTCAGTGACCTACTACTCTACTTAGACACACACACAAGTCTATGAGGCCAGATAGGATACACCCAGGGTACTGAGGAAGCTGGCAGAAGTGCTCACCAAGCCACTTGCCGTCATTTATCATCAGTCGTGGCTAACTGGGGAGGTCCCAGTGGACTGGAGGTTAGCTAACATGACACTCATCTACAAGAAGGGCCAGAAGGAGGATCCATGGAACTACAGGCCTGTCAGTCTGATCTCGCTGCCAGAGAAGGTTATGAAGCAGATACATCTTGAGTGCCATCATGTGGCACATACAGGACAACCAGGTGATCAAGCCCAGTCAGCATGGGTTCATGAAAGGCAGGTCTTGATTGACTAACCTAATCTCCTTCTATGACAAGGTGACCCACTTAGTGGATGATCGAAAAGCTGTAGATGTCGTCTACCTAGAATTTAGTAAAGCCTTTGACACTGTTTCCCACAGCTTTCTCATGAAAAGAAATGACTGCTCATGACTTGGATTGGTGTACGCTTTGATAGATAAAAAATTGGCTGAATGGCCAGGCCCAGGGGGTGGTAAATGCAGTTAAATCCAGTTGGTGGCAGGTCACAAGCAATGTTCCACAGTGTTCAGTATTGGGACCAGTTCTGTTTAATATCTTTATCAGTGATCTGGATTAGGGGATCAAGGGCAACCTCAGTAAGTTTGCAGACAACACCAAGTTAGGTGGGTGTGTTGATCTGCCTGAGGATAGGAAGACTCTACAGAGGGATTTGGGCAGCCTGGATCAATGGGCTGAGGCCAATTGTATGACGGTCAACAAGGCCAAGTGCTGGGTCCTGCAGTTGAGTCACAACAACCCCATGCAATGCTATAGGCTTGGGTAAGAGTGTCTGGAAAGCTGCCTTGCAGAATAGGACCTGAAGGTCTTGATCAGCTGTCAGCTGAATATGAGCCAGCAGTGTTCCCCGGGTGGCCAAGAAGGCCAACAGCATCCTGGCTTGTATTAGAAAAACAGCATGGCCAGCAGGACTAGGGAAGTGATCATCCCCCTGTACTTGGTGCTGGTGAGGCCACACCTGGAATACTATGTTCTCTTTGGGGCCCCTCACTACAAGGAGGACATTGACGTGCTGGAGCATGTCCAAAGAAGGGCAACAAAGCTGGTGAAGGGTCTAGAGCACAGGTCTTACGAGGAATGGCTGAGGCAACTGGGGTTGTTTACCCTGGAGAAAAGAGGCTCAGGGAAGACACTGCTCTTTATGACTACCTGAAATGAGGTTGTAGTGAGGTGGATGTTGGTCTCTTCTCCCAAGTAACAAGCAATAGGACAAGAGGAAATTACCTCAAGGTGTGCCAGGGGAGATTTAGGTTGAGGATTAGGAAAAAATTCTCCGCAGAAAAGGTTGCAAAGCACTGGAACCGTCTGCCTAGGGAAGTAGTGGAGTCATCATCCCTGGATGTATTTAAAAGACATGTAGAGGTGGTGCCTAGGGACATGGTTTAGTGGTGGACTTGACAGTGCTGGCTTAACAGCTGGACTGGATGATCTTAAAGGTCTCTTCCAACCAAAACAATTTGTGATTCTACCTGAAGGGTAACTCAGAAATGTTAGCTTTCAGGCAAAAGTCTTTGGCTGAAAACTTAGGTGGGTTGATTTTTGCCTGCAAAAGTCCACCTGTCAGGGTGTTAATTCTAACATCAAACACACATTTTCATCACCTCTTTCAGTAAAAATAGAATGTGTTTTACAGCCACACACACATATCAAATCATATTTTTAAAGACTTTCTTTATTATAGAAAGTTTACTGGATTGTCCGTTACTTGAAATTCTTCCACAGAATATCAGCCATGGGCAAACTAGGTGTCTGATCACTGCTTATTAGAAATGCAAGAGATTAGATAATGGAGTATCTGGAGAGGAAGAAAACAGCTAAATGCAATTATTTTAATTATTTCAATTTCTTTCACCCCTACTTTTTATTGAATAGTTCCTGACTACAGGAAATGAAATTCTTATCTGTAAATTGGGTTTCTACGAAACAGATTTCCATACGTCACTGGATATGCTGGCTTATTTTGCATTTATATTCAGAAAAAATCTGCGTTAATTTTTGCTGCTGGAGCAAAAAGTCTTTCTGGGTTGCTGTATGAAAAGCAGCCTGTGACTGGGAAGAGGATCTTTTTCATCTGAGATGATCGTAGCCAGGGAGAGAAGTTACCAAGCTTGATTTGTGAGCCTGATTTGCAGAATCCAGTTATAGGTAAAGATGTTCCCTTTGCCTTCATTCAGGTGTTTCATTTTAACCATGATGGTGCTTATCCTGTGTTTATCATGCAACCAAAGTCTCCCCAGATTTAAAGCACACCAGGCAAACAAAAGGTGCAATCAAGGTTGGTGTAATTTTACCATGTGATAATAGTAGGCAAAGTGGCTTTTTCCCATTTCAATCTAAATGCTAAGTGCCCCAAGCACTAAAAATTTATGTGTACTCTTCTAACGAAGAGGTGCCAACAAGCATAGCAAGCATGTTGCAACTTAGCCAAGAAGCAGTGCTTTAGCAGGGACCCAGGAAAGGAGTTAGTCTTACAAGTTCACCACAGTGGGTTTGGCTCAAGCACTAAATTCTGTGAGCACTAAATTCAGTGACAAATCCCAAAAGCACACTATGTTTGCATTTTCCATGATGAGAAGAAGAACCACAACTCACTGGAACCAGCCTCTGTTGAATATCTTTGGATACTTGATATTCTTTCTTTGTCAAGTATCTTGGGAAAAATGTAAAAGTCAAATATCTCATGTACCCAAGGTACACTGCAGGCTGCTGGTGGGGGTGGCAGCTTCGTTTGGGCTAGGTGGTACCGACTAGAGTATGTTCACATCCCATTACTTGAGTTGTTTTTTTCAAAAGTCAGTGCATACGTGTAATGTACTGTACAGCCCCAAAAGACCAATTTCAATAGCAGAATAAAACAGAATGTAATAAGAATCTAAAAGAAATTAATGTCACCAGGAACCGTGAGACATAGACATAGATACATAGGTACATCAGTATCTATAGACAGCTGAATTTGCATATATTTAAACACAATTAAGGGGAAAATGTCAATGCAAACTATGCAAGGGGGAGGTGGGCTGTGTCACTTCTTTGTTGGGAGGAGCTGCTGCAACAAGGAGAAGATGGAAGATGCTGTGCTTTTATATGAGATTCCCACCTAGGGGCTATGAATGTGCCATCACAAGCACAGAAGAGGTGGACCAGAGCACCAAACTTGTACGTATTTCTAAGCACATATTTAAATACATCAAGCCATGCAAAAGTCTGCTTAGGTGGGACTAAACCCATGTGAAAACTAAACATCTGTTTTTGACTAATGAACTCAGGACACTGGGGCTATTTCCTTACTGCCAGGCTGCTCAGCCTCTGCTTCCCAAGCAGCCAGATCCCCTGACAGTGCTGCTGTATTTTTCATTATGACATTCTGCACATGCTGTTTTACATAAAAGCATATCATTTTGTCCCTGAGGCTTTTGCTCTTCCCAGGCTTTTATTTGCTCCATCTTTTTGCTCTTTCTAAAACTGGCCATGGCCTTCCATTGCCCTTCCTCTGCTCATTTTTTTATTTCTCCCTCCCCCCTACTGACCTTTTTTTAATAAGATTTGGATTTTGTTTCTGTGACCCATCCTCCACTGTTTGGCCCAAGTGTCTCACAATCTTTTAGTAAGTCTGTTCTCACAACATGTAGAGATATTGCCCTTATTTGGCAGATGAGGGGCTCAGGTGTTTCAAGGCTTGTGTATTTAGATGCAGAGAAAGCTGAATCCGGTGAGAAGGTAACTGGCTCAATTGTTTCATGGTCCTGGTCTGCAGTGGTTTCCTCGAGACCATAACAAAGCATCCTGGGACAGGGCAGGTTACTAAACTCTTGTGCTAGTGGTGCCACTCTCCTTTCTCAGTTTTCTTTAGTTCCCAGACTCTCTTACTGGGTTGGGTTTTTTTTTTGCTTCTTTTTGTAAAAAATAAAAAAACCCTAAACACAAAACAAACAAACAAACAAAAAACCACTGAGAAGAAAAAATGATGCTCTTCCATGATCCTCTTTCTTTCCGTGACAGTCCTTCTTTATGCACTTAAAAAAGAAGGAAACATATTTGTGGGTTGTTTAATTTTTCCCCTTTAAAGAGAATGCATGAAGCATGAAGTTGCTGGAGAAGGATTAGTGACCCCAAATGGATGTATACCTTGTGTCCCTCAAAATAGCAGAATGTTCTCAAAACAAAATTTTAACAAAATAGTCTATTACCTTGCACACATTCTTCTCTCCTGGGGGAGAGAAGATGCAGGCCTCATGGGACAGAAAGTAGTCATGTCTCTAAAGGTGCTACAGAAAAGCACTCACTATCCAGGTGAAATAACATCAAGGAATTAGACACCAAGCCTACTTCCTCATATATGTCAAACCTGTTGCTGTGTTGCAGAAGAGGATGGAGACACAAGAGAAGCAAAGAGATGTTAAGCCTTGGAGTATGACCTTTTGAGAGTAGTCTGTTCAGTTTCAATTCCATGCGAAATTTTGACATAAGTGAGGAGATAGATTTGATGCACTCTGGTATTTGGGTAGACACTGAATACTGTGTTTGATCACCTCTTTATGATTTTTTGCCGTTCTTTCTGAATCTGTACACAGGAGGGTGAAAAAACATATTTTCAATGGGTAGCAGTTGAAAGAAAGAGAAATATTTCATATCTGAGTGAAAGAGACTGGAAGATTCTGATGCTTAACAATAGGTACCCCCTGCATAGCTTAGAGCTTGCTTTTCTTATACATGCAAAGCTCACTGTATGTTTTGTGCATGCAAAGAAAAAGAAACCTCCAAGTGCAGCTACACTGCACTATATGGATTCTTCAGGACTGCAAGGAGCAGCCTTATCTTCTCAGTAACAAGTCATTGCCCAGGTGCTAGAAGACATTTGTGGTAATGAGGCCCAGCTCCTTAAATCTTAAGCATAAGTGGGGTCCTTCCCAGGAGAGGAGATTTGCTGAGGTCTGTCTCTTAGGAAATCCTGAAGGCTGAGGGAGCAGAGGAGCAAGTTGCTGACTTTTCTGAAGGAGCAATGGGGAGGGGGGAAATCTCTTAGCCTGGACCTGTGTGTTTGTGGGTGGACGACAGACAGCCTTTCATTGGCATGGCTTTAGTATTTGGTGTCTGTGGTTGGCAGGAGACAAGATCCACCCACAAATATTGCAGTATTTTTACAAATAAAATCTTTCACTAAAGGTATTAGAACTTGTTTTACAATCAGAGCAGTCTTACTGCATAATATTCCCTAACAGGATGAGTTGCTTGAGTTACTTATTCATTTAATAACTGCAGCCACACATGGGCTGAAAGAGGCCTTGGTGGAAGAATTCAGAAGGAACTCTCGAAGCTGCTGGCATGTACAGTGATAAAGAGGTGATAGCATTTTCAGAATTTATCTTGTTTCCATCATTTAAAAGAAATCCTTCCAGTGATGAAGAGACTTTTAGGAGATTTCTGTATCAGATAATTACATTGCAAGGGAGATAAGCATGCAAAAACCACACGATTCAAGTCAGACCATTCTCACATGAAAATCAAGATGCTTGGGCTGCAAAGCCATCCAGGTTGTCCTGAATGACTGCATTTGTATTTTCCTTGCAACTTTATGAATATTTCAATAGGAGGACAAGATGATCTGCTTCAGCCTATGTGAGAGCCTCTGTCAGAGAGGCAGTGGGGACCATGCTGCATGGCCTCTCATCTCACAGGGGTGAGGGAGCCGCTTTCTCCCCCACCACTGGGCAAAGGGCATGGTCTTCATGACAGCCTGAGCCTGACACAGCTCCTCCGTATTGGGAATGGAGAAAAGGTCACAAAGTTACAGTGATGCATCTGTCCAGTTACACAAAAAACATGGAACAGAAGGCACTAGGCAAACTTTGTGCCTGTGGTTTGGAAAAATAGCCATGCAAGAACATCTTGTAGCTTAACAACCTGCTGTACCCAGAGATTAATTGTGAGCCTGGTTGAGGGTGTACAGACAAGACATGGTCTTCTGCCACAGGTTCTTCTGCCACCCAAGTGTTGTGGGTGCATCTTTCATCCTCTCTGCACCTTGATTTTCCTGTCATAAAATAGGATAGTGCTTCTTCCCTGCTTCCCAGACACATTGAGAGGATAAACATATTGGAGCGATCACAGCTATTTAGACACCATGGTGGTTGTGGGGGACAGTGGGAATATAGCAGTGCCAGAGATAGAAACCTGTGGGCACAGATGTCTGTGTTTGTTATCCTGTGGGCTGGTTACTCACCCGATGTGTTCAGACTCGATAGACACACACACACAAACTGAACACAAGCTGTTTGGTTATCTGCCCCACACTGGCTTTTACAGGCACCAGTTGCATAACCTACCTAGATAAGGGTAACATGTAAGACAGCTTCTCAGCTTTTTCTTTTTAAGTATAACTTGAAGTAAGAGAATAAAGTTCTTTTTAAATATTTTTGCTTTTCCCCCATTGATATATTTCCTATAGAAAAAGCAAGGCTTGTTTTTTATTTTCATAAAATAAATTATGTACTCCCTCTAGTGTCAGAAATCATGTATGTGCTTAAACAACGTTTGATCAAATGTTGCTATAAATGCTAAAGTAAGATTCAATTTCATTTCTCCACATTTCAGGGTTAGTAAGTTATAGTGATAGGTAGAATTAACAACAGTCCTATATGCTGCTGCACTGCCTCCTCAGCACTGCAGCCATTGAAAAGAAATCTCTTATTAAACAGTGAAATAAAAGAAGTACTTGCCTTAATTATAAAGCCCAGTCTCTGATTAAGGCTTTTTGCCATCCTCTTTAATTCCAGTTCCAAACTGCTGGTTTGAAAGGGAACATGTGAAAAGCCAAGGGGTGCAACAGAAATGCGCCAAAGGGGAGAGCTAGAATCAAAGGAAAATCCAGGGAAGGACTATTGAAATTCAGCAGAGAAGAAAAATAGTGTCTCCTCAGTGCCTTGAGATTTGTCATGCTTTCATTGTCTTTCCCAGATCTTCTTTTATCCTAAGTTGTGAGCATTTGGAGCACAGGTCTTACAGCTCTTGGGGAACCCAGGGCAATTCCTCAGGGCACCAAGCCCACTGGGTTGGACCCTTCAACTGCACAACGTAATCAGTGCATTGCTGCTTCTGCTCAAGGAGGGCCAAAGGCAGTCACATTTCAATAGTCCCATGCTCCCCTACCCAGTTTTTCTGAAGCATCATTGCTAGGGTTTTTCTAAAAAGTCTGGCAGAAGAGTGCACAGGCTGCACTGCTGGCTTCCAGCAGCGACACACTGATCAGGATATTGGATGTCCTCTGTGGGTTTCTTTTCTGATGCTGTTTTTGAATCATGGATAGAGGGAGCACCCTCTGTTTCCTACTAATTGGAAAAAATGAACTTCGCTGACAGTTGGCCACCTGCAGAGATACTGGCCTTCCTGCCAAGCAAGGTTGCAGAAACATATAGCTCAATAGAGTGAGCAGTGGCCAGTGGAAATGCAAAGCAGAGGCAGGATCCCAGCTCCAGAGGAGGTTCAGTCCCTGTATCTGGCCCTGATGTGTGTTTTCATGCTGAGGAGCCTAAAGGCAAGCATGTGAATACTGAGACCAGGAGTTTGGATGTCAGCAGCTGCTGACCACTAACAAACAAAGCTCCTTTCCTCTGGCCACCTGACCGCTGATTATATGCTTCTAATTTTATCCAGCCAGTTTGAAAGAACTATCATTACTCCTTGCCTAATCCTCTCTCTAAACATCCTGCTCCAGACTGACAGGCCATGGGTGTGGGCAGGGCAGAGGAGGCAGCAGGCATGCACAGTGCAACAACAAAGCTTGCAGAGGTGCAGGGATGGATGCCACATCCTCAAGGATGGGCTATGGCCGCAGGTAGGTCTGGAGGAGGTCCAGGAAGAGTGTTGTTGCTCATCTGGGATCTACATCTATCCGGATCTCAGCAGCTTCAAAGCCTGGTCTTAGGGAAGTAAAAGAAAACAACAAACCTCAATGTTTTTTATTTCCTAAAAATATACAAAGCTGTGCCCTGAAAAAATGTGCTATGGTGTGGCCAGTCAACCTTCTTACCAAAAATATACCCACCACTATGCTGTGCATTCTCCACCACACACTGGCGAGAGTGTCACCAGCCATTTAGGGGAAAGGGGAAAAGGGAAAATAACCATTTGTTTTTCTTTTCATGGTGAGAGACCAGCCAAAGTTGGACTGCTAGGAAATCTTTTGAAGTCCTCAAAAACATTGTTACAATTTGACCTGTTCGTATAAGCATCTGTACTGCCAGATCATTCTGCCTCCTCTTCACCTGTTTGCTGCAGCCAGGCATGCACAGGGCCAGGCAGCAAGTAGAGATCACCACCAGGTGAGGGCTGACCACCCTCTTTGGTGACCTTCTGGTTCTCCAGACCTAACTCTCATGTCTCAGCTTTTTTTTTCACTTTTGACCATAACCAACTCCTTCCCCTCAAAGCAAGATGAATTATTTAAAGGCATCAGGTCTTGTACTGCTGATAGGAAGATGGTGCTCCATACTGGGTGTTTGCCTGCAGAGCTATGTCAGCAATCTGGAGTACCCACTCCTGCTTGCCTTCAGCCAAGCAGTTAGCCTCAGTCAGGACCTCGCAGATGCTGCCTTTAAGAAGAGAAATAAAATAAGTGAGCTTATTTGAAGCCATTGTGTTTCTTTACAAATGGCCTACAAAACGTCCTTTCCTTGAACAGGGGAAAAAGAAGGCCTTTCTTTACTACAACCCTAACTCCCTTTTTAGCCAACACTTGGCTCAAAAGCTTTCTCTCAGTACTTTTTTATTTCCCTCAGAGATATGCTCCCACTGGTTATTGAAGCAGCATCCAGTGCCACCTCAGTGCCTCAGTGTGTGCTTTTCCAAGACTTCCTGCTGCTGTTTGTCACAGACACATGGTCACAGGTTTTCAGCAAATGTTTTTTTTCTGATGCCTGATGCCATCAACCTAATGGACTGCCCTCCAGCTATATGTGTGTGCTTATATATGCATGTTTTGCCATGTGCCTATGTTCTGGAGGGTGATACCTGTTGTGTCAACACCCTGATCTGGGGAAGGCGCTCACTGGCTTCTTTACATGCCATCTCCATGGAAAGGTGGCTGCTGTATTCCCCAGTTTTAATAAAACTTAACCAATTCTTAGCAATGCTTGTGCCATTTTAAAATTGAATTTAAGATTTTATTATCTTTGCTTGATAAGTGGCAAAACTAATCAGAGAGTTGTAAAGTATTAAATCAAAATTTTGCAGTGATTATCTTTGGTCCAGGTTCCTCAAGCAGCTGTGCAAGCTTATGTCTTAGACTTTGTAATGGATACACTGAACTTGGAAATGACTTGGCAGAATGAGGATCCCAGCATGAGACTAGAAAGTAATCTGCTTCATTGTACCAGGAGTACTGCATCTAACAGTATCATGCTTTACCTCCAACAATTTGCTGTCATTTAGGTAGGCATTTATGAACAATATCCAGAGGTGGCTGTGAATATTTTTTCAAATGTTTCAAGATGATGACATTGTGAATATATCAAGGAACTATGGGGGATGCTTGGAGGTGCATGGCTATAGGCTGAGAGGCAGCAGAGAGAAGTTGCAACAAGTGAAATTCTGTTTAGGTATAAGGAATCTTTTTCACCATGGTGGTGGTCAAATACTAGAATATGTTGCACAGAGCAGTTGTGCAACGTCTGTTGTGGACATATTCAAAACTCATCTGAGCATAGCTACAAGCCATTTGATCTATCTGAACCTTTTTTGAGCAGGAGGTTAGATGAGATGACCTCCAAAGGTCTCCAACAAAAATTATGTTATTGTTCTCTGATTACATGAATAAAATCACACAGCCACCTTTCAGGTATTGCGGTGAATACTGCATGTTGCATGGACAGCAAAAGCACTGAGTATACTAAAGATTCGATGTGTTTACCTATCCCCCCAGAATCCAGCCTTTCACTGGGCTGGTCTCTAATATGCTAATATGTAATTATCATGTCTATGCAAAAAGCAACTCTTCTGTTATTGCCCCACTAGAGGGTGCTTTAGCAATATAAATCTTATATACTTGATTTAATGCTTCCTAACAGCCACAGTGCCAGAGAACTACTTTGCATATTGGAGACTGCCAATTCTCTGAGACACTCTGAAAAACTTTGCAATAACAGATCCAAGATGCTGCATTTGTGCAAGTGTGATAAGCATGCAAACACCACAAATAAACTGGGGGTCGTTTCCTGAAAGCCAAGAAACTGGGAAAGCCTTTGGACTATCACTTTCAATAGCAGCTGTTTTGCAAAGTGATCATTTTCTTTTTTCTCAGTTTGCTGCTATCTGGTATCTTGGGTCAGCTCCCCACAGCTAGACATAAGAGCCAGTTTGTATTCTGACCAAGTTGCTGTTGACACAGTTTGCAGGGTTGTTAACTTTTGTGATTTCACTGTGAGCATCCTGATACTAAGAGGTTTTGCTTTTGCTGCTGTTTTTAAAGGACAGACCTTGCAGCATTCTGTTTGCTGAGAAGTGTTAATGTTCCTTGGCACAAAAATTAATGGAAATACAGCCCCTCTGAAACCATCAGCAAAATCCTTGTGAACTTCTGTGGAGCTATCACTGGCAGAAAGGCTTAAACTCTGACTCTTAAGTCTTCAAACTTAGAAGGAAAATACAAACAAGCCCTATCCTGCTAAGTCTCCTGAAGATCCTGGATAACAAGAATGGAAGGAAAATATGCTCCTGTAGCTCTTGTCATAGGAGTGGTTGCAGATCTCATGTACAATCTTTGCATGTTATGAAAAAAATATGATGGGTCACACAGACTGAGATTGTTGGTGAGGCTGTTTCACCCAAGTTCCTTTACCTGCCATTATCTTCTCTGTCGCTGAAACTCAGAGACCTGACATTTATTATCAGGTAAATATGGCAAGTAGTGGCTGTGGCATTGAGCAGGTTCACTCTACTGTAGCTTTTGAAATGCATGACAGCATGGTAATAAAGCTGCAGGCAGTTTTATTGTAAGCTACAAATCTATCATTTAGCCTCATGAGCAAAGCATTCTTCTACTGACATGTGGTAATTCTGCATTCAACAGTATGAAGCCAACTGAAACCAACCTTGGGTTTGGAGATAGTTGTGAAAACTTGTTCAGAATTATATATATGTTTATGAAATAATGTGAGAAATGAATCGAAGGAGTAGGAGCCATACATTTACTTTTTGTTCAACAGCAATGGCTGAGTTTCAATGCATCCAGGTGAGATGTAGGAGAATTCTGCTTGAAGTTCTCTGATGCGTCTGCCTTCACCTGGCTCTCCTGGAAGCTAATATACTCACCTAGCACTGTACCAAAATAATCTCTGACTCCATTTCAGAGACACAAAAATATTTCTTCCTGGCTATGTCTCAGCTAGTTCCTTTTATTCTTGAAAGTACTTCCTTGTGTGTTAGCACCTCGTCCAACTCCTTCAGTAGCATACAGAAAAGTGTTGAGGCATTGGTTCAAGGCAGGAGGAGGTGGAGGAAAAGGGAAGACAAGGGCAATGTGCAGTGTCAGGGTGTTCACAACTCCTGCAAAAGAGAGAAACTGATATAAAGATAATGGCTTTCATGGGGGTAAATACCTATTGCAGGTAAGTAAGGGAAAGAAGGGAGGGAGGGAGGAAGGCAGGAAGGCAGGAAGGCAGGAAGGAAGGCAGGAAGGCAGGAAGGCAGGAAGGCAGGAA
>JAVSBS010004979.1:36086-46757 GCA_033124195.1 Coracias cyanogaster | reverse complement strand
CACATCTTGAAAATCTCCAAGAATGGAAATGACACAACCTCTCTGGGACATCTGTTATACCGCTTGACTGCCCTTGTAGTGAGAGATATTTCCTTATATCCCATTAGAACCTCTCTTGCCTCAAACTATACCCATTGTTTACACGGGCACATAGTGATAGGATGAGGAAGAGTGATTTTAAACAAGAGAAGAGCAGATGTAGATTAGGAAGAATTTCTTCCCTGTGAGGGTGGTGGAGCACTGGAACAGATTGCCCAGAGAGGTGGTGGAGGCCCCATCCCTGGAGACCTTCAAGGCCAGGCTTGATGGGGCTCTGAGCAACCTAATCTAGTTAGATGTCCCTGCTGACTGCAGGGGGGGCTGGACTAGATGACCTTGGAAGGTACCTTCCAACCCAATGCATTCTATGATTCTATGATTACCTCTCATCCTCTTACTGTGGACTATTCCACGATAACTTCCATGTTTCCCCTGTTAACCTCCATAGAGGTACTGGAGGACTGCTGTTGGGCCCCTCCAAGCTCACACTTCTCCAGGCTGAACAAGCCCAGATCCCTCAGCCTGTCCTCAAAGGGCATGTGCTCTATCCAGCCCCTGACTATCTTGGTGACCCTACACTGAATGCTCTCCTCTTTAATCAACATGATTCTTTCACTGGGGCACACAAATCTGTGCCACAGCCTATCAAGTGTTGAGTAGAAGGGAAAGAATTATTTCCTTGACCTATTGACTGTGATGCCATGAATACTGCCAGGAGACTGCTGACTCACACTCAGTTTGCTGTTTGCCAGGATACTCAGATCTTTTTCAGCAGAGGTGCATGCCAGCCAGTCAATCCCCAGCCTGTGCTGGTGTAAGGGATTCTTCCTTTCCACCTGCAGGACTTTGCATTTTTCCTTGCTCTGCTTCATAGGATTTCTATAGGCTGTTAACTCCATCTTAAGTGTCTCTGTATGATGGCCCTGTGCTCATGTTTATCACCTGATCCCACCAGTTTGGTGTCATCTGCAGCCTTGAAAAGCATGCAATCCGGGAGTACCACTGCGGTACTCCTTTTGTTGTTAGCATCAAGGTAGAACATAACCCACTAATGAATACTCCCTGAGTCTGATCATATAACCTGTTTTTCTGCCTACCAAACCATAACTTGGAATGCAAGAGTACTGTGGGAGACAGACTTGAAAGCCTTCAAAAGCTGAGGTGAGTGGTGTCTGCTGCTCTCCTGTCATCCATGGATCCCGTCACTTTACAATAGAAAGCAGTCAGGTTGTTCTGGCATGATTTATCCTTGGTAAATCCATGCTGTTTGTTCCAAGTCACTTTATTCTCCGTAACAAGACCAAAAATTTGTTCCAAGATAATTTGTTCAATGATTTCCCTGACTCATTGAGGCTGGCTGACCCTGAAGTTTCCCCTTTTTGGCCTTTTTTGAAGATGGTTGTGATGTTTGCTCGTCTCCAGTTGTCAGGAGTCTTCCCTGATTTCCATCACCTTTCAAAGCTGATAGAAAGTGGCCTTGTAAGGACATCAGCCAGTTCTTTCCACTTTCTTTTGGGTACATCCCCTCTAGACCTGTGGATTTGTATGGATCAAGTTGTCTCCAGTAATCCCTGAATTGACCTTCATCCACAGCTCCTAGTTCTTCTCCTATAAACAGGGAGTCCTGGGAGAACTTCATGGTGATAACTGAGGCAAAGATGGCATTGAGTACCTCATCCCCACCTGTGTCTGCTCTTGGAAATCGCCCACCTCTTTCAGCAATGTCCCCACTTTTTCCTTACTCAGCTGTTTACTGCTGATGTAATGTAGAAGCTCTTCTTGCCTTTGACGTACCTTGCAAGTCTCCAGTTATGCTGGAGTATTCCAAACACCATCCTAACACCGTGCTCAGGTGATGTTTCCAAATTTCTTCCAAAGCCAGTCCCCACTTCATCCTCCTGTATGCTGCACCTTTGCACTGGAGCTCCTTTATGAGTTAACTACCAAGGCAGGCCGGTCTCCTTATTTCCCTACATATTATCTGGAGTATTGGGCTTAGACTGTTCTAGCATTTGAAGGCTGCATCTTCCCTGAGCTCTTCTTCGTTCCTGTTCCTAGGAGAGACACATCTAATAGCACAGCTGGCACTTCTTGTTGCAGACCCATGACGGGATTTGTGGTATGCCTTATTGAGCGACTGACTTCTTCCTTGTTTACAACTGGTTTCTTGTATTACTTTTTATGTGACTGTCAGGCCTTAAAATGTAATAATCACTTAACATCATTTGAACCTTAGTATTCCCTGGCTGAGAAGGCGACTGAAGCTATGTGCAAATAAAACGTGTTCGCGCTGCCTAATTCCTATCAGAGCTACGGCACTGTTCCACAGTATCTCTGCTGGATGAACCAGAACTGGCACATCTATTGATTTCTACCAGCTGTTTTCTGCCAATTCCAGCTCCTGACAGGTAGCAAGCTGTGTAGCTGGCAGCAAAGAATCTCAAACAGTTCAAATATGCCCCAGGGAGGGCAATTGCTTACCCTAAGCCCATCCAGGAATTGCTATTATGCTTCGCAAGATACATATACATTCACCACATCTGTCTCTTATTATTTCTACTTGGAACTGACAAAAGACTGAGATAAATGTGTGCCTTTTTAGTACTGTGCAAGAGCAAGGTGCCTGTAAAAGAAGAATGTTGTAGACATCTCGGTGAAGATATTTCATAACAAAACTTATTTTGTATTTTCTGTGAAATGTTTCTGTAGCTGATCTATACTTTTAACTATAAAAGACCAAATGATCCATTTAAATAGCAAGACAGCCTATTCAAGTACTTTAGATCTAAATTTGTTCCTTTTCATCTGGTGCTTTGACAGTCTCACAACATAGCACAAGCAGCCTTAATCTGGGGACCTGCTGCCTTCTCCAGTTCCTTTTGGATTTCTGTGAGAGCTGTCCTCACGATTGAACCAACCAGAGGATGCTGTAAAATGCTTTCTGAAACATTAATGGATTTGGAGCAAGCCACCATAGTTTGACAAGCTGCTTCTCCTCAAATGAACCATGCAACTGACCATGCTCAGGATCCTAGCTTTGCCTTTGCTACTGCTTTTGTAATGAGGTGAAAGCATCCATTTTATTAGCCAACGGTGCAGGTCAGATGATAATTCACAAATTTGTGAGCCATGACAATAGAATTGTTTGTGATTGCCTGTTCTTCTCCGTGTTGCTTCAGGTAAAAGTGAGGTGACAAGTTCAGAGGATGATTTTGGCCCACAGCTTCCTTGGAAGTGAATAGGAGATGAAGGATGAATTGTACTTTACAAAGTGAGCTTTATTAGGTAAAGCAGAGACAAGTTCTGGTGGAAATATTAATATGTCTCTGGGGGAGAGCTTATTTTGGTAGTAATCTTACAGGTCTCAAAACCTGTCCAGTGAATGCACTTTTAAGATCTTGAATCAGTTGTCAACCATTAATATAAATTCCCGGTCCGTCTCCTGCCTAAAATTACAGTACGAGGTCTGGCATTTGAAGTAGAAATACGCAGGTGCCTTCTATCTAACAAGATGGTGCTGGATCTAACAGGCCAATATCTGGTATTATGCAGAGAAAGACATTCAGGAAGCTGCCTGTTGGCTTCATTTAGAGCTGTTCATGTTCAGAGGCCCAGCATTTGAGAGTAATGTGGATTTTTTTTTTTCCTTTTTCATTTTTTTTTTTTCTTGGAGGCTAAGCAGAAAGTACAGATGCTCACTTTGTAACTGATTTGGAGTGACAGGGGTTTAGTGTAGCCCTGCAGTTACTGACCTGAAGCATTCATGATTCTGTGCCTTAAGCAAGCAGGAATAAATTATTCTACTACCTTTCCCTGTCATTTTAAATCTGTAAAGGAGCTGTGCAGTATAAAAACTTTAAGACTGTGATTCTATTGTTAACATATGATTTCTTTAAATGAGCTGTCAAAGATTAAAACAAGCTGTTGCCCAGCGCAAGTATTGTTATTATTTTTTCAATCAGAAACCAATAAAACATTTTATAACGGGATTCTAAAGTGTATTTGTTAATTACAGTGATCATATAGTCTTTCAAATGCTAATGGTCTGACTCAAATTTCACTTTGTTTAGTTGTGTTAGAAGTTATGATTAAAGAATGGTATAGCTTTATAGTTGTTTCACTGCCATCTGTGTGCACCAGGCAATAACTATGTACAGATGGTTGTGATTCAGAGACAGGTTGCCACATGCAAAAAAAGTATGTTTCAGTTATTTTAATAAGATTTATTGCAGCAGTCACAGTTAAATGCTTGAACCTTAATGATAATTGCTACTAATCCTTCAAGAAAAATGATCAGAGTTCAGTAAAGCACAAGGAGCAGATTTTCGCTGTAAACTTCAGAAACATCTCACCGCAAAGGTATGCTTCATGTTTTCATTTTGTATTTGCTCCCCCTTCCCCTTTCTTCCTTGATTATTTATTCCTATACCTTTGCTCTGGCAGCATTCGCTGTGGAAAGGCAAGAGATCTCACTCTCTGTTTTCCTTCTCAGGTATCAGTACTTAATTATGTCAAAACACTGTGAGACATCTGAAGTAATGCAAGTAAATATGACAGTAAAATCAGACAATACCTCACAGAACCCTCAATTCCTTTTTGCTTGGACCATGCTTGACATGGCCATGTTTGGCCACATTCAAACCCCAAACATGGACTTCTATTTCCATGATGGAAGCAGTGATTTGGATGGTGTGTCTGGGCTGGCATCTTACATCCATACTTGACTTCTGTGCTCAGTAGACACTCGCAGAATATAATGGCCCAGGCCAAGACTTAGAGAATGCTTGTCCTAAGGACTTGCAGACTGATGCGAAATGAAAAACTGAGGAATGTCCTGTGTGTGGCCTCACAAGAGTATAGATAGAGTATGAGTTTGTGTCCTCAGCCTAAAGACTTCAGTGCCCCACGTGGTCTACTTCTTCATCTTCAGTTTTACCTCAAATTATTCTTTACCTTTTATTGCACCATGAGATTTCCAGCTAAATGCAGTTGTGTGTCAGCAAGCATATATCATGTGTGTGTATGCACGTATGCAGGTATATGTGTACTTCTATATGTAGTAGAATGGTTTGGGTTGGAAGGGACCTTTAAATCTCATCTCATCCAACCCCCTGCAGTGAGCAGGGACATCTGCAACTAGAGCAGGTTGCTCAGAGCCCTGGCCAATCTCACCTGCAATGGTGCCAGGGATGGGGCAGCAGCCACCTCTCAGGGCAGCATGCGCCAGGCTCTCACCACCCTCCGTGTAAAAAATGTCTTCCATCTATCTAGTCTCAATGTACATACTACACTATCTAAATCTATACAGTATGCCATCCTGGTAACAGATTGACTTAAATAGCCCTTTTTTTTTAGAAATCGTCCATGAGTTTTTCCTTCACTATGATTCCTCAGGTTGGTCTTAATTTAGACTAGTACTTTTTTCTGTGGCTGGGACAAGATCTGACATGCAACTCGTAGAGGGGAGCACATGAGAACCAGAAAAGATCAGGAGTCCTGGAAAGTTGTGCCAACTTATTTTAATGTCCCTGTCATGGTTCAGCTTTCACTTCTGGCCTTACAGAAATTTGGAATTATAATGCATATGTGTACGATAGAAAAAGTGCCATAGATACTAGACATCCATCTTGAAGATCTCAGAAAGAAATACGATCACGGTGACATGTTTTTTCTGCTCGCTGTTGGTGTTGAGTTTGTTCTGTAAACACCACCAGCTACACCGTGAATTGCCATAAGCACAACAGAATCACGTCTACTATGGCCCTATTATTTACTAGCAGCTGCTGTACCCTTAGTATCAAGAGGTTCAGTATTATATTTTCATATAATGAAAATAATTGGAGCAGCATGTAAAAGAAGGATGTTTTCCTTTTCCTCCTTCTTGTGTGTGACCTCTTTTTCTTTTGTGAGATGCTCTTGCTTTGCAGATGAATTTCAGGACTAGAAAAAGAAAAAAAAAGGGCAGCAAAAAGTGACCTTTTCTCTCATCTTTCTGTATCTTGTGAAATACAGTTTTGCAGTGCCCCAAGGTGAGGAAGGTTGTCACTTTTTGTCTGTGTGCATTATTGTTCTCTGCCTCCATGAAGTTGCATTGAAGGGGAAGGGTGCTAAATCCTATTTTCACTCTAGGTTGTGATGAAACAGGCTGAGAAGCCACCTCAGTTTCTGGATTGTTGACTTTCTTGTTGCTGGTTAAAAAAAGACAATTGCTGAAGAGGAAATTTTTAACAGCTTAAAAAAAATATTTGGTATTAAATGTTTAAAAAGCTGTAAAAAAATAAAATTCAAAAAAATAGATGTTTTATTGGCTACTTTGGGCTCCAGATTAATTCTTCTGAAATTCTCGTCTGTATTAAGAGTATTTATGGTCCTCTTTCAGAATAAGAAGATTTAAAAATAAATATCTTAATGTTGGTTACTGAAACTGCTTAAACAGAGGTTTCTTAGGCATTTTAGCACTGTACTCCATTTTTTATTAAAGATTATCTCTTGGATGAAGATCTAATGTGTTTTTTAACTGATACTTGTGGCTGTTTAAATTAAAAAGTAGTATTAAGAAGTGGTTTAAACACTCCCTGAACCCTCTGAAGGCATACCTGAAGAGGCTGGAACTGGAGCAGCTTCAGGTAAGGGATGGCATAATGTACACAAGTCTAAAGACCATAAAGACCCTCTATGCTCTTTACTACCTGCCAGCATCTTCCAAAGGCTACTCCTGTAGTTACTGAGAGGTTTGGCTTCACAGTTGAGAGGTGTGGAGGAGCATGGAGTGGAGGAAGGACATGGACCTCACTAGGATTCCAAAGTTCCCAGGAATTAGATTATTTTAATAGCTTCTTTGGAACATTAAGCCACACAGAGAAGCTGGAAGATGCCAAAGAAACAGCCTTGAGCTCCGTTAAGAGTAAATGGTAAAATCGTGCTGTGTTTCTTTGGCCTCCTCTGCCCAATGTGCTGCAGATCAACTAATCTGGTGATAAGAACCAAGCCAAGCAGGCTACACTTTGCACTAGTGTTAGCTGTGCCCTTAGGAGGCAGGAGATCTGTTATTTGGAAGTTCTGGAAATGCTGACTGGAAATTTCCAGCCCTACTGGCAATTGAGCTTTAAGCCATATTCTAACCGGGAATATTTAAGTGGTTTTAAATGAGTACGCAGGGGCTCCAGAGAAGAGCTGCATCCCATTCTGTCCTAGCCTTACCTGCTGTGTGTCTGTCTCTATGTACAATAGTCTATAAATATGTGTGAGCATCTGTTACTGTATTCCTTCCCGTCTTCCCTCCACAAGCCAAGATTTCCATAGTCTGCTGCCATGGCACTTGTATATGACATTTTGAATGCATGAAGTGCAAAAGCATGACATTTTGAATTAGAAATTAATTTAACAAACGTGTCTGTGGAAAAAACGTTTGGATCCTCAAAATTTGTCAAATGGTATTTTGAAAAGTTAAAAAGAAATTGCACAAAATGAACCGAGGAAAGTTTAATGGAAAAGTTAAGGGGAAAAACGTTCACTGCTTGAGAGACATGGTGAACCTAGCAGAGAGGACATGAATCTGATGAATGACATCAGGCAAGTCACTACTTAGTGCTGCTGTTGCACTTCTGTTCATCCTTTCCTGTTTAAACTCCTTTTGGACAAAGACACCCACAGCAGCGAATCTCCAAGGGTAGCACAGTCTCAGACACAAACTTGGTTGCGGTGGTCCCTGCAAACTAAGGCAGTATAAGTAATAATTATTTACCATTTCTGAGTTGCTGTAGAGAGTTAAAAATAAGTTACTTGAGGATGGGCAAAGTTGTCAAATTATGTAAGTATGCAGATGGAAATGATTTGCACATTCAATTGGCTTGCGACAAAATTGATGCAAATAAGTACATATATTTAGTTATACCACATGTCACACAGAAGCTCAAGACTGGTGACCTTGGTTATTAGATTGGCCTGTTCTAGACTGAATAAAAACGGAGGCATCCCTGAATGT
Source organism: Coracias cyanogaster (assembly GCA_033124195.1). NCBI lineage: Eukaryota > Metazoa > Chordata > Aves > Coraciiformes > Coraciidae > Coracias > Coracias cyanogaster. The sequence continues at coordinate 38,734 of JAVSBS010004979.1, read as the reverse complement.
CATTTTAAGTGTTAATGTTTGGCTCTTTTTGAAAATGAAATTTTGGAAGGGACTGAATGATATGAATAAGTACAAAACTCAAAAGTGAGTGCCAGTCCTGGTTTTAGATCCAGAAAAATGGAGGCTAATATTGTGCTAAGGCCTAATTAAGAACAATGAGCTTCCTGCTGCTTGCAGGGCTGGGGCCATATGGTGGCAGCAGATAAGGAAAGCAGATAAAGAGTTCACTTGTTAAGAGGTACCAGAGGCTTTTCTTCACATCTTGAAAGCAGAATTTCTGCCTCTTCCTGGGACTGTCATTCTGCCCCACTCTAAGAAGCTCTCTTACCTCTCTGGAATGGCAGCAAGTGGAGAGGATTTGGACTTTTCACTACTTGAAACATAGGGAAGCAGTTCTCTGAGAGTCAGAAAGCATCTCTGCCTCTGTCCCTCTAAGAGGCAGAGATTAGGAAGAATGAGATCTATTGTGTGTCTTACTCTTTTGATCCTTTTTTTCTTTCTGTAACTCAGGATTTCACAATGTGTTTTAGAATAAAGAGTTTTGATGAGATCATTGGGGTGATTTCACATCGGGCGACTTCTTCCATGGAGGTCTTCTCCCAGGCGTCTGCACATTCCTCTGCATTGCTGTGAATTGTTCTGTCACATTGTGGTCTGACATTTGATGCATGTGTAACATCAGCATCCCTCATTATTGCACAATGTACAGTGGAGTAATATATTCATGTTTATTAATTTAAAATTCTGTTTGCTATGAGCAGGAATATCACTTAGCTACAGTCATTTTCCACTTCATTTGGTATCCTACTAATTTTAACTGCATGAGACTATTTGCTACTCTGGCAGATAAACCTTATATCTCCTTTGTGTTTCTTTTAATTAAATTTCTTTTTGTTAAAAGTACTGGTGGAAGCACATAAGATTTTGATATCTGACCCTTTTGAGACCTCCCAGCATTAGTCCAAACATTTGCTTTGTCTCAATAGGCAAACTCTGTGTATTTCACAAACTGAACACCTCCTTTGCAGGAGCTCTGCTAGTTCTTTCTAATTTCCTTTGACATCCTAGTTTCGTCTTTATCTTCCCATTCCCAGCTTCAGTCGCAGAATCACAAAGTGGTTGAGGTTGGAAGGAACCTCTGGAGGTCATCTGGTCCAACCCCCTGCTCAAGCAGGTCCACCTAGAGCTGATTGCCCAGGACCATATCAAGGTGCCTTTTGTGTATCTCCAAGAATGGAAACTCCACAGCCTCTCTGGGCAACCTGTGCCAGTGCTTGGCCACCCTTACAGTGAAAAGCTATTTCCTGATACTCAGATGGGCTCTCCTGTGTTTCGGTGTGTGCCTGTTTCCTCTGGTCCTGCCATTGGACAGCACTGAACAAACCCTGGCTCTGTCTTCTTTGCACCCTCCCTTCAGCTATTTGTGCACACGGATAAAATGCCCCTGAGCCTTCTGAACAGTCCCAGCTCTCTCAGCCTTTCCTCAAAGGAGAGGTGCTTCAGTCTCTTACTCATTTCAGTGGCCATTCATTGGACTTTGACCAGCCTGTCCATGTCTCTCAAACAGGGGACCCAGTACTAGGTCCAGATCCATCACTCCTGTCCAGCCACCAGTGTCCCCCTGGTTCCTCTGTGTGCCTACTTACACCGCCCTCCTTTTGTTTTTTTGTTGTTTGTGCTGTCTTCAAACTATTTTCTGTTTCTTCTCAGCAAATCCTACTGTAGGTGTGTCTGAAAGACTTCTAAAGCCTGTGATGTGGTTGCTAGCAATTGATATGCAGGTGGGGGGCAGAAATAAGACTAAGAAAACCTATACAGAGACAGAGGAGGGGTTTGATTAAAGGACAAGCAAGAGATACCAGCACACGGGATGCTGAGAATATATACCAATGTAAATTGCAAAAAGCACACAGAAATTTGGAGAATGTTTTCTTTTATTTTTCCTGACCAGGTTCTTTTCATCTCTGTTTCTTCCCCCCAGCATAGCCCTTATTGTTATGTCATCGAGTAAAAGTTTATACTTGTACCACAATTAAGCCTTTTTAAGCATTTTAAAGGCCCGTATTTCAAGGTGCTTGACAATTAGTTGGTTTTAGTTTGACCAACAGACTCCTAGAGGAAGAAATGTTCATTTTTAAAAACAGGGTATCAGAGGCAAAGGGAAGCTTTATGCTGCCCAGAATTAAAACGGTAATTCTATGACAAAGAACTGAAAAAACCCTATAGCTCTGAATTCCTCTGAGCCAAGCAATGCTATGATTCTTTTCTGCTAAACTTATTAGAGATAAGCATCCTGACTTCTGTTTTAAGAAAAAAAGTACTTAAACAGGGTCATACAGAGGTCGAAAAGCAAGCTCATTAAGTGTGGAAACTAGAGCAGCCTGCTCTGCATGTTCAGGATGTATAAGCATTCCAGAAAGGTACAAATTCATACAACTTCTCTGTGTAACGGCTACCCAGAGATTCCTGCTATTTTTTGTTTTCATTCTTCTTCCGTACTGCATCTCTGCAGGATGGTGTCAGCTTTTCTGGATGTGGCTATTGTCTAGGAATTGCAAAAGTGCTTATGTTCTTCTGTTCCTCAGACTTGTTTCCCTCTTTATCTGGTTCTCTCTCATCTTTTTTTTTTTTTTTTTTTTTTTTTTTTT
>JAVSBS010004976.1:0-32898 GCA_033124195.1 Coracias cyanogaster | reverse complement strand
CTGCCTCGCCAGCTCGACCCCCCCTGCCCGCTCCCCTCCCTGCCTGCGCTGCCAGCTCTGCCCACCCTTTCTGCCCTCCTCTGCCCACTCTGCCTGCCTGCCCTGCCCGCCCTGCCTGCGCTGCCTGCCCACCTGCTCTGCCCACCCTTTCTGCCCTCTTCTGCCTGCTCCCCCCTGCCTGCGCTGCCTGCACCGCCCTACCCTGCTCTGCCCACCCTGCTCTACTCACCCTGCTCTCCCCTTCTCTACCCACCCTGCTCTCCCTGCCCGTGCTGCCCGCCCTGCCCTGCCCGCCCTGCCCGCCCTGCCAGCCGAGCAGGGCACCTCGGCTGCCCGCAGCTCTGGGCGCTGCTCCCCAGGGCCCGGCCGGCCAAGCGGTCGCGGGCGTTGTGCCTGCTCCCGGAGGCTGTGGGTGCATGGTGAAGGGTGCCCAAAGCTCACAGGGGGTCCCAGGGGCAGGTGCTGGAGGTGCTGAGCAGCTGGCAATGTGGGTGCAGGGAAGGTGGTGGGACCTGCCTGGGTCCATGGGGCTTCCAGCAGAAGATGAACGCACAGGGCCGTGCACCCCTCAGCTCCTTCCTCTTCCTCACCCAACCTTGTCCCTGCTGCCTGGCTCCTGCTGCAGACGCTGATGCTCCACATTTTGATTCCAGAGATGGTGCAAAGGGCTCAGGTTCTGGTGTCTCCAGGGCCACCAGTGGGGAGGGACAGGGCAGGGTGATGGCAGAGTGATATCCATGCTGTGACCCCAGCTGGAGACCCCCAAGAGAGACCAAGAGAGTCCCAAAGTCTCAGGGGAAGCTGGGACTACCCTGGCCTCAGGATTTAGCACCTTGCCACCAAAGGCAAGCAAGGCAGGTCCTTGCTGGCTTGGCATGGTCTGGGGGAGGTGGGAAGGCAATGAGGTGGTGGCCCACAGCTTTGGGGTCTCTGGGGACTTGTGCAACACTGGTGGCTCCAGCCACAACCTCTCCCTCTGCAGTTACCCGGTAACGACTGAAGGAGGAAGACCAAAAAAGAGACGTTTGGGGGAGATAACCTCTGCTCTGGTTTGTTTGAGATCTTGAAAGCAATTAAATAATTGCGATTCGTTCCCCCTCCCCGCCCCTTTCCATCACTTATCAAAGAGACAATAGAAAGCAGGAAATTAAGAGTGACTTGGAACAAAGGCTGCTGATTGCGGCAAGAGATTCTGGCTGCGAAGTTCTTGTTCGCACTTAGCCATCCACTTCCCAAGGTGGATCTGAAGACACCAGGTCTTCAGAGCAAGAATCACGATTGGCATCAGAAATCTTTAGGAGGCTGGAAGAAGCTTCTCCTGAAGCAAATGATGTGGAAATTAATACCCCAGTAGAAGTGCACGAGGAGGTAGGATAGAGAAGAAGAGGGTTTGGCTGATGTGGACGGGGGATCGGGTCTCTTTGGGGTGCTGCGTGCTGGGGTTGGGGTGTCCCATTTGTGTCTCCTCTGCAAGCCCTGAGGGCAGCTCCCTGGGGTGCTGCTCGGGGCAGGGTCCCTGTCCACAGACCCAGGGACCACCGCCGGGCTGTGGGAACGCAGGCAGAGGTGCAGGCAGGGCAGAGATGTTCCCCGACGCTGGGAAGGAGGGAGCACAGCTCACCAGCGTGGCTCAGGAGAGGGTTTTGATGCCTTGTGATTTTTCATAGTTGTTTAATCCTCTCTCGGCTGGTTCCTGTGCCCAGGAGGGATGTCCTGACTGTGCCCTTCCCTCCACGCCATCGCTGGTGGGAAAGGGAGTGTAAAGCCTTGCTGTGCACGTTTCCAGCACTGCCTCCTTGAATTTCTCCCCTGAATAGATGACCCTGCCACATCCCTCCCTGGGGTCCCTCAGCACGTAGCCCCTTGCTCGTGGCAGGTTGACGTGCTGCCGTCCCCCCCTCGCCCTGGCACCGGGACCAGCCCCAGCCCCAGCTCGCAGCGGTTCGTCCCAGCACCCAGCGTGGTGCTGAGCATCGTCTTCCCGCTGTGCCAGGGGCTGGAGCATCGGATGGCTGGGCCAGGGTGAGTGTGGGGATCCTGGGGTGCTGCCGCTGGTTGTGGGGTGCTCGGGGCTGCCTGCGGAGCCTCAGGGCTCTGGCCACCCTCTGTCCCCCGCCTTCACCTCTGCGGGAAGCTGGTGTTGGATGCAGGGGTCGGGGAGCTGTGTGAATGCAGCCAGCAAGCTCGTTTGGCTTAAAACCAGATCTTAATTTAAAAAAAAAAAAACCAAACTGGTCTGTACTGGTGTGTATTAAGGGGCTGCTCTGAGCTGATATTCACCCAGCGAGGAGCACAGCAGCAACCGGCTGAACTGGGAAGCCAGGCTTGAGCATTTTGAAGGTATTTTTAAAAATTCTGCTTAGATTTAGGATTGAATTAAGCCTAGTGTGGGGTGTGATCTGTATCTCTGGGTGGTCCCTGGTTCGGAGCAACGCTGCACCCCAGCAGCTGCTTTGGTGCTGGCAGATAGACTCCTCTTTGTCCTTTAGCCTGGGAAGCATCCGCGCTGCTGAAAAGCAATTTACTGGCAGGGATGGATATAGGAGAAACGCGCGGCCTCTTCCCACACGGCTGCGACAGCCGATGTAACCCACGGGAGAGGGGCACGGGGATGACGGGACCACGATGCGATTTTTAAAGTCCTTCCAAGTTCTCTGCCATCCATTCCCAGCTGTTCTGCAAGACTGCCCGTGGAAAGCAGCGCTTTCGACCCCTGTCCTGGAAATGGGTGTTGTAAGGAGCTGGGGCTTTGGTTGCCAACGGAGGGGTAGGGTGAGCTGCCCTTTCTCCCTGATACGTGGAGTTCTCCAGCATTTTGCAGGAATGAGGGAGGCTGTGTTGGACTGGTGGGGTTCTCTGACGGCAGAAGGCAACTGGGGGAACTGGGAGGCAGCTGCCGTTCCCCAGCACTCAGGATTTGCTCCCGAGCGCAGCTCGGCTGCAGCTTGTTCCTCCTGTGCTATGCTCACCTGCAGCCACCCCACGCTGCTGGGGGAGAGAAAGGGGTGCATGGGGCTGGTCCCCCCCTTTCAGGTGCCAGGGGGTCCCTGTGCGTGCCCTGTCTGTCTCAGCCCCGACCTTCGCTGTCCTCAGGAGCACCCCTGCCCATGGCCCTTCTGCTGCTCTCTCCCGTTGCTTCTGTTAATGACCGACAGCAAAAATCATTGCTCTGGATCCTGTCTGTGCTGGGGGACAGGCCCCTTGGGGATTAAAGCTTCCTCTCATCTCCTTTCCCCTGGGTGCTTGGCTGCAGTGTCCCATGGCGTGGTGGGAAGGAGCTCTGCAGGGAGTGACATGATGCCACAGCCTCATCCTTATCCCCGCTCCCAGGGTGCGGGGCCAGCCCGAGTTACCCCAGAGCTCATCATCACCTCTGTGGAGGAGCAAAGTGTCCCCAGCAGCTCTGCCTCGCCATGCCCAAGCCCGATGCCCTTGGACGGACCCTGCTGTCCCCCATGGCCATAGGGACAGGGCCAGTGTGGGCAGAGATGACTGTGGTGTTTCCCCTCTGGTGTGGCACGGCCCTTTCCCTGCCCTTTCCCTTCCCACCTCCAGCCCAACAGCCCCGAGCGGCTTTGGTGGCTCCGCTGACGCCGGGCTGGAGGCTGCCTGCCTCAATTACAGGGATGCCTGGGATGGGGGGACGCTTTTGCTTTCTGCTAATTAGCCAGAAAAACAGGCCTGGACCATCTCCCCGCACCCCCGAGGCAGGGCAGAACCAGGCTGGTTGCTGCTGGATGATGTGATCTAATCGGGTAGCGATGATGGATGGGGAGGGAGAAGCGCTGGAGCCTTCACCTGCGGCCAGGGTGGGTGGTAGCATCTCCACAGCCCCACAGCATCCAGACCCCACGGGATGCGGGTTTCTCTGCAGCCCCAGATGGTCGAGGCTCTCCCATGGGAGCCCAGCATCCTCCACACACGGCTCCTTCCCTGGAGCTGCCTCCTGCTCCCACCAGACCTCCCTACAGACGGCTCCTTCCTCCCGCTCCTTCCTCCCCGTTCTCACCCTGCCATTATTTGCCTCCGTAATTACTTTATCGATCTCTGCCGAGGGTACCGGGGGCTGAGCTGCGGCGAAAGCTGCCGCACGCACTCCCTGTGAATGATACCCCTAAACCCCTGACGCTAATGAGCCTTTGGCAGCCACCAGCCGCAATCTCTGCTCCCGCCCGTGCCTCTCCCTGCTGTGCCTGCCTTGTTGGAGGGCCGTGCGCATTAAATTGGGACTCCACAGTACTCTGCGTTTGGCAGCCAGGCTCCCTGCTCCAGCTCCAAATGTCAGGCTCCGTTACAGCACACGCCAACCCGCCGCTACTCGCATCCTCTCCGGTTCTGAGCAGCCGTGGGTTGCAGCGCCTCGCCGGTGGAACTCTGCTCCCCGAGCCTCGCCCAGCACCCATCGGATCTCTCGCAGCGAGCCTAAAGCCAGCAGAGAAGCATAAAGCTGTCACTTTGTGCTCTGTGCTGAAGAGGTGCCATTAGCTGGTGGGATGGAGAGGTGGTGGCCCTGCCTGCCGAGCCCCGACCGCTGGGATGGCTCTGGGTGCTCCTCCAGCTCGCAGCTGCCTTGGTGCAGGTCCAGGCTGGCTCCATCCACCGCCCCAGCGTGACACGGATGGATTTGCGTTGGGAAAGAGCCCAGCCTGCCCAAAAGGGACATAGGGCAGGAGCAGCGGGACCTCGCCTGCCATGCCCGGCGAGAGGCACATCTGGGCCATCTCCGAGCCTGGTTCAGCCTGTGGTGCCCTGGCCCATCGCCGTGCTGGGATGTGTCTCTCTGCACCTTCTGCCTGCCCACAGCTACCTTAGACACGGAAAGGAGTTTTATTGGAACGAAAACAAAGGGATTTGGGTCTGTCCCGCAGCCCCAGGGGAGGCCAGGGCTGCGGTGATGCCCCTCACAGCATCTCACGCACCTTAATGTGAGAGGCTGCACAACAATTAGTGCCTTTTTTGTCGCTTAAAATGAATTCTAGGGACTCCAGGTAATGTGGGGTTGTGACCATGGTCCCGTCCTTCCTGGTGCTGCTACAGGCAAGGCCACGGACGTAACTGCTCGTCTGCCTGTGTGGGGAAGGGGCTGGACTGGAGCCCATCCCCGTGCCTCTGTTATCCTGGGAAAGGTGCCGCGGGGGGGTCCCTGCCTGCAGAAGGCGAGGTGTGAGTTGATTTTGCTGACGCTCCTGCACGAAGCCTTGCTGTCCCCACGACTGTCCCCATTGCCAGGGCTGCCCAGACGTCCCCGGGCAGGGACATCCCTGCCAGCGGTCCCCAGCAGCGTGCAGGGCCGGCTCCTGCGGCAGCGTGTCCCCAAGGCCAGCGCTGCCGGCTCACCAGATGTCCCCAGCCCTGCCAGCGCCGCTGTCACGGCCAGCTGGGGAACCCCGGGGCGCCGAGGGGACCTCTGTTTCCTCTGTCCCCGTGTCCCTCCCAGCTGGTGTCTTGTGCTGCATCTGCCTTGTTACGGGGGCTAACGAAGGATGCCGGCAATTACAGGGGGAGATTGATTAAATCCTAAACCGGGGAGGTTTCAAATGACCTTGGCCTTTCCCAGCTGTGGCAGGGGAGGCTGAGCAAAGGCTGCTAGAAGATAAACACTCTAATAAAGAAGGGTCGTGTTGCGAAAGAGCTGGATGCGTCCTTCGGCCACCTCCTGTGCCTTCTGGCGGGGCACAAGCAGGAGCCACCAGCCAAGCCCTGGGGCTGGCCCAGCTCCCTCTGCCCCCTGGCCATCGCCGTAAGCCCCTCTCCCTCCTGCCAGCGCTGCTGGGAAGGAGCTGGTGCCAGAGCTGCCCACCCGGCCTGCGGCCTTGGCCACTGTGTGCCCGGGATGGGCCTTTGGTGGGACCTCAAGGGGTGGGAGAGGACCTGGTGGTGCCCCGTGCACCACCTGAAGCCATGGATGGGGACGGATGCCCGCCGTGATGGGTTGTTTCCAGCAGGCTGCCCATGTGCTGCTCATTAGGGTGTTAATGAGCGGGGCTGATTGCGCTGCCCATGTGCTGCTCATTAGGGTGTTAATGAGCGGGGCTGATTGCGCTGCGCGAGCGCAGCTCATCACACCCATGGCCCCACCAGACTCCGGCTGCTGGGAAGGGGCCCTCCAAGGGCACCCCAACTCAAAGACCAGCCAGAAGCCTTGCCCGGGGGTCACTTCGCAGGGGGGAAGAGCTGCGCTGTGCCCGAGGGTGGCGGCGACAGTGACAGCGACAGTGACAGCGACAGTGACAGCGACAGTGACAGCTCCTCCCACGCCTTGCCGCGCCCGCCCGCACCGCCCGCCCGCCTCCTTCTCCCGCCGCGAACCACAGAGCCGGCGGGAGGCCCCGCCCCGGCGTTGTGGCGGCCGGCGCGGTGTGTCCCTGCCGCCGCGCCGTAGCGGGGCGGCGCTGATCGAGCGCGGCGGGCGGGCAGGGGCGCGGAGGCCGCCGCGGGTGAGTGCGGGGCGGGCCCGGGCCGGGCCCCTCAGCGGCGCCCGTGGGCTGCGGGGTGGGGTCTGTACTCCGTTACCGGAGCTTCTCGCTGCCTTTCGCAGCCGGCGGCAGGAAAGCGCCGCGTCCCACGCGGGGATTCTGGCAGGGGCCTCTGTCCTAACGCGTGTCGCGGCCTTTTCGCTGGCAGAGGCGCGTTTACCTTCGGGGGTGCCGGGGTGGCAGCAGCCCTTCGAAACGCGCTTAGTGCCCGGGAAGGCCCCGGCGATAAAGCCGGAGCCCGGCGGTGCCTCGCACAAGGCACGGTGTGTCGGTGGGAGAGGCAGGGACGGTCCCTGCGCGGCGAGAAAGGACACGGGAGCGGGAGTTGAGCGGCGCTGGCTGAGGGAGGGTCTCGTACCGCGCTGGGCTGTGCGCTGCGCAGGGGGTTTTTAACTGGCGGCATCCTTTCAGGTCCCTATGCAACTTAATCACATGGTCTAACTGAGCAGATTCATTTGAAGGCATCCTTTCAAATTTAGTCTTTGCTCCTATTTGCGAGCCGAGATCAAAAATCCTTCTCTTGCTGTTGCAGCAGAGCTTTATGTGTATGGAGCATGTCCTGGCTTCTCCCTCCACCCGCTAAAGGTAGGGGCCACTTACTGTGACTTAGCTCTCTAACCTTGGTAAAACCATTTCAGCAAAAGGTGTTGCAGAGAAGACAAAGCCTTTGGCTCCGCTGGAAGTTTACAAGATGCACAGCAAGGCAAACAAAGATTCTTACTAATATCAGAAGTTACAACAATGCCAGAGGGAAAGTTTATTGCTATGACTCTAGGAGCTGTTTCCCCACCTCTACCTTAAGGTTTTGTTTTTATCTTGTTAAATCTTTTCTCCTACTCAAAGTGTGAAGAGTCGGGGGACTGCCTGTCTGTACAGAGTGTTTAAAGACCATATGTGAACGTGTTGCTTATCCAGATGTTTTCTCTCTCTTCTCTTCCCAGCTTACCCGAGAAGATCAACATGAGTCTACGGAAGCAAACCCCTAGTGACTTCCTAAAACAAATCATTGGCAGGCCAGTTGTGGTAAAATTGAATTCTGGAGTTGATTATCGAGGTAAGTTTTCCATCTGCTTCTTGCACTGAGTAAAATCATTATTTGAGAAGGCTGAAACAGATGCGTCGCTTTTGTAAAGCGGAATGGAGCGATCCAGAATCTTGGACTATGCGAATATAGATTTCAGAATGGTGACATAAGAAACAGAATCAATTCTGGAGAAACTGATAAAAAGGAGGTTAACAGTGGATTCAGAGATTAAAATTATCGAAATCGTTAGTGTCCTTAGTCACGGGTGGTTAGACTGGAGTCTCGGGATGATTCTGAATTTCTGAACTGATACTTGTAAAGATTGGCTGCAGTTACACTTCCTGAAACGGCCAGACAGTCCTCTTTTCAGTGCTCTGATAGTTGGAACTGTCCTTTTCTTCACCTTCCTGTCCTTCAATTCCTACTGTAGACCTTGGTCTAGAAAAGCTTCAAACTGCCATCAGCATAGGCCTGCTTTTACATGAGGGATGAAGGGAGTTATTTACATTCTCAGTTAAACAGCTGCCTAGATACGTGTTGGATCAAGGCTACGGGAGAAAGCTTAGTGTGGCTTTCGCTGCTACTGCTAAAGCCCAGTTTGCTTTAACACAGTCCAGCAGTTTTACTCCAGAACTCTTCAGCCTATCTATATACCTTCTTGCACCCTATGTAAGATTATAGGGGATTTTAAAGCCGTAAATCAAACTTCTCTGTTCAGTGAAATGTCCTGGTCCTACTCCTGTTAGGATCAGCCTCTCAGCCTGTCCATTTTTTTAGTAGTATCCAAAATTACTTAAAACTGTCATGTATCTCCTATTGTGCGCAGACATTTAGTCTGGAATGATTTAAACCTTAACGGTCACTGCTTCAAATAGGTTTAATTCAATTGGCTCAGCTTGGCACTTGTGAGAGGAGACTTGTTGGTGCTGTGACAAGGAATCTTTGTATGGCAGGTTTGAATTATTGCTCACTGACAGAGCAAGTGGCACCTTCATATCCCTTTCTGTTCCTGTTTAGTGTCTCTCAGCTGACAACATTTGCAATCTGTTCTTTGAGGACCACATTGTCTGAGCACTTCAGGTAGGGTTGGTGGCTTAAAAACCTCACTGCTTCTCTTTGGCTTCTGTAAAGTCGTTCTCGCAGGAGAATGTAGTGACAGCTCATTAAAGTCACTTAAAGCAAGTCATCATTTACCTAGAGGTTCACACAAGGCAGGGCCAAACCAGATTTGGGTTTGTGATGCACTGTTGTCTTTGAGAACTCTGGTACCTCCTGCTCAGTAAGATCCATTTGTAACTGCTGCAGATACATTGCTCAACTTCCCCCTCATCAAGGCAGTTAACATGGCTAGAGTCAGACCTACTAGGAATTGAACTACAGTTCCTTCAAAGACCCTTATTTGTAACTGGATTTTCAACCCCCTCTTCCTCATTTCCCTCTGCTCTCCTTCCTGGCTACTGGATGTGATCCTGTGGTTAAAAACCTGTATTCTGCTCTCATTTGAAAAATATGCACTCAGTTTATTTTCTGCAGAAATTCGACCAATATTTGTAAAAGCCAAACATTAAAAAAGCCAGCAGCTCAGGCTTTCGTTGCAGATCCAGGCTCCCTCTAGGCTTTGTTGCTAATTTTACATCTGTGCCTCCACGTGCACAAACAGGGCCTAATACAAGTGTTGATGTGTAACAGTAAAGTGTCTTAATTTGCTGCCAAGTGCTGCACACATCTAAAGGAGGAAGCCCTGGGAAAGTGATGTCATAAATTAATATGTATGATCTCTATGTGTAGAGATGGATACATGCATTAAAACACCTCTATATGTAGATGAAAACAAGTAAAATACTAACCAGGATGGGCATCGACAGTGTTCAATGGCCATCAGCAGCCCGAGAGTAAACAAAAAGGAAAGGAGAAAGCATGAAACAAACCATGAATGCACTCTAGGAACAACAGAGTTTGAAGATACTGCATTTATGGCCTACTGAGGGGCAGCTTAAGAAAATCCACACAGTCCAATTCTAATTTTGGACAAACTTGCTTTTGTTTTCTATTGTTACGTGGAGCACTCAGGATTCCTGGAGTGAAAAGAGTTCTGACTTGTTTGGTTTGGGTTTTATGGTGCATTTAGTAACACTTTGTGAACAGTCAGTTTTTCCTCAGTGTGTGGAAACAGAAGGAAGGAAAACAAAGGAATAATCCTCAAAGCCTTGCTAGCTGGCAGGAGAACTTGAATTCCTAATTATTTAATGGAAGATATGACAGTAATGCTTCTGCAAAATGAGAAGATGTTCTAGAGGAGGATTCTCAAACTACAGTTCCCACCCCCCCAACATACAGCAAATACACTATATTTTGAGATTTAATGCCAGGTAAATAAGGTATTTTTCAAATAGAGGAAAAAAATTATTTTAGTAGTATTGTCTGTGTGTGCAGGGATGAAGTCAGGAAAACACATGCAAGATGGAGATAATTAATACAGCTTTTTACAAGTCATTTTATGGGCACAACTAACAGATCAGGTTGCATCCTCTGAGCAGTGCTTTACATCTGTCAGTCCCAACATTCAGTTCCTTACATGAATAGTCTGTTTGTTGACTGGGTGAGTTAAATTTATCAACGGCCAGAGATCTGCTCATAAGGGTGGGTGTAGATGCTGAGGAGTGATTTTGAATGAAAAAATGCAATTCTTGCCAGCACATAGGAAGTACTGCATGAATAAGGTACAGCCTTCCACAGGGGCCATGAGAAATGAGAACATAAGTACTTCTCTAAAATCAGTACTACTCAAATGCATATTTTCCTGATCAGAAGAACATCTAATATTACAAGTGGCAGAGATTTTCTTGAGTTGCATTAAACAACGTAATTTTATTTGTGGGAAGATTTCAATGTCCTTTAAAAACCCTCTGCCTGTTGAAAATTATGTACAATTTTTTTTACATCAAAACAGAGACTTGCAGCCAATGTTCTTCTAGATCTGTAAGCATGAAGATAAATATGAAGATGTGTGTCTGAGTATCTTGTCAGAGAAGGGTTGGTTTTTAGCTATATTCCTCAAGTTTTGCTGCAGACTCCATTGACAGAGCCTTGTCTTTAGGTTGTTAACAGTTAATGTCACAGGTTCTTTTCAGGTGTGTGACTTAAAACACAAAGTGAGAAGAGAATTCACCTTCCTAAGTGGAAATTGTCAATCTTTTGGAAGTCACGCCTTAATGATTTCTTTCCCTCTCTCTGCACTCTTAAATCAACTGATAAAGTTGCTACTGGAGTGCCTGGGGTTCATCACTCCAAGCTCAATGCTTTGAGGAATACTCTGATCTACTGACACATCTGGCCAAGCTTGGACTTTTAGTTAGGAAGATATTTTTTTCAGTACTATTTGAACACAGTTACTTTAAAATATGTTTAAGCTGATTCACTTTTAAACTGTCACTGTCTTTAGGTGTCCTGGCTTGCCTGGATGGGTATATGAATATAGCTCTGGAACAGACGGAAGAATATGTAAATGGACAATTAAAGAACAAGTATGGGGACGCATTTATCCGAGGAAATAATGGTAACTCCTCTCCTTACGTTGTTTGTGTTTTGCTGGGAAAACCCTTGTGCAAATTTATGATACAGTAGAGATACTGATGACACTAATATTTTCTTGTGAGCAATTGTCCAGACTGAATGAATGCTGTTCATTAGTACTGGAGGCTATTTTCATCTTTATGACAAAAAATTTTACCACCAGTCAAGAAAAATCACTTGTACTTTACTATTGATTCTTTGAATATCCCAGTGCACTTCAAGGACAGTCCCAGGCTCCTGAAATGACTCTGTGGTATCACTTAGGCTGTAATAGCAGGACATGCCAAGGAGGAGAAGAATATCTAAAAGTAGAAAAGGTTCCCAACTCAGATGTGAAGAGACTTGTAGAGAAGGTTCATGAAGCAGAGCTTGACCAAGTTACTTGAGAAGAAAATAGAGAATGGGAAGGAGGGAATAAAAAGAAACAAGAACTGAATCCCATGTTACAAAAAAAGTCAAAAAGAATGTAGCACTAGTGTGAAAGTGTTTTGGAAGGAGAAGTAATCCTTGAACAAGGCCAAATGCTTCTTTCAAGGAATTTGGATTATTATGCTAAGGAGAGCAGTGAAATTGCAGCTAGAGCATGAATTACGGAAATAAGATTCTATAATAGAAGTTAAAGCAAATGGATGAGAGGCAGGAGACTGAAGAACAGGCTGAGCAGGGAACTTAAGACATCCCAGATTTAGAAGCAGCACGATGCAGTTTGATGTTGTACATGGATCGTTGTGGGGATATCACAAGTCAGGCAGGTGGAAGGTGTCTGCTGCTTCATAAGTGATCGATAGCTTTGCCTGCCTTAAATGCTTGGCATTTCCAGCTTTTGTTGAAAGGTCACAGCATTAGTGTCCGACACCCATAATTTGGCTGCTTAGAAACTCTTTCAGGCTGCCCTCAGTAATGCTGCAGGGTAGCTGGCTTTTTTGTCCCTCTGTTCAGCCTGCATCTGCTGGCGTGCCGTTTGGCTACGAATATAACAAATACTGAGCCAAAGTAATACATAAGGTATGAGTCTGATAGCATTTCTTGCAAATTTAAAGTTTCCGGACTTAGTTCACACTGCACAGGATTCATTACACTATTGTTTTTACAAGCCATGGAAATAAGATGTTGTAAATAAACAGGTTTCTGCACATTATTAACCAGGGCCTTTCTCCTTTTCACAGTATTGTACATCAGCACTCAGAAGAGGAGGATGTGAAGATGCCAGAAGGAGCCTGTTTTGTACTTGTGAACCTCTTCAAAGTGATGAGCCCAATTTGATTTATAGTTAATAATCCACAGGTGAAATACACAAGTTTAAATATTTTTTTAAAATAAATGTAAACCAGTGTAAACTTCCTAAATGTTTTTGTTTCAAAGCATTGTTTTGTTCTACTGTACAGAAAAAAAAAGAATAAAAGTGAAGCATGTAGCAGTGCTGCATGACTAATTCAAAGCCACAGCTCGTTTAATTATGCTAGCAGTTACAGAAATACTGATGGGAAGGTAAACAGGCAGGGAGTCATTGCAGATCACAGCCTTGCGTTGATGGCAAAACAATAGTTTAACTGATGTTGGGAAGGGAAATAATAATGTTTCGGTGGCAATGGCCTGTTTCTTTTGGAAAACAGAGGGAGTAAGAGTCATCAGGTGAAACATTCAACTGTCAAAAAAAAGAATCTTGAGTTGTGGATTGAATCAAGGGATGTAACAGTGACACCTCAACAGGTAGGGATGGGGAAAGAATTGAATCAAATGGAAGAAAAGCCCCCAAGGTGAAAAGAAAGCTCTGTGCCTCATGGGGAAGTCAGTCACAGGTGGAAAGCTCTAACTGCCTCACCTCCTGCCTCTGTACCCCCCACTCAGCTTGCAGTTATGTTTTTTTCTACATCTCTACCAAACACAACGGACTTATTCAATAAAAAGCAATTTTAACTAATACCTAAAGCTACTCCTGAAAACACACTAGGAAACAAAAAGCTATTGTAAACATGCCAGACAGTTCACTCCTCCTCCCATCCTCTTCACCCCCAACCTAGTAGAATCTATATGTTCTGTGCGCTAGCCAGGAATGAGAAGAAATACATTAAGCTTATAGTATGGGGTGTGTGTTAGGTAGGGGCAACCTCTGTGCAGGCAGTGGAGTCAGAGCTTGTTTATATTTTGCAACAAAGCTCCTAGATAATAAAATCCCAGTGAGTAAATCCAGCTCAGTTACATGGATACTTACACCAATTTATAAAAGATCTTTTCTCCTTTCACATGCAGCCAGCCAAGAAAAAAAAAAGACCTCTGAACATACAGGTATAGTAAGAGTGTTGCTGCACTTAACAACCAGATACTCAAGAGTGTTTTCTCGTTCCTTAGCATAAAGTTGTAAGTCAGGGTAAGGTCCCTTGTGGTGAGGTTATTTAGCTTTTTTTTTTTTTCTTCAAAAAATGAGTTTTCTCAAGCCCTGATTTATTCCTTGGAAAGTTTTTAGTGCCTCCAAGAACAAAAATACTTCTAGCTGGGGATAGATGCACATGAGAATTGTGTGAATGTAACACTGGCCCATTCTTTCCAAGAGCTTCTTTCCAAGTAGCTCTAATGCAAGCAGAGAATAAGCAGCATTTCAATTATCCGAGGGAGAGAATGTGAGTTGCAATTTCTTTTTTTTTTTTTTTAAGAAGAAGGAATAATCCTAACTTTTTTTTTGCAATTAGTAGTTAACCTTTCCGCATTAAACACTTCTGAAGCCACTACAGAACACAGAAGTAGAGATACCACTTTATAATATGCTTCAATAATTTATCATTTTCTGACAAGGGTTGAAAAGGGTCTAGGATGGAAGTACAAATCATCAGCCTTCTCTTTGCTAAGTGACTTGTTTTAAAAAAGGAAGATGTACCTCCAAGTGGAGCCTGCAGTTTGTCATTTGTTTTGTCATCTCTAGGCAGCTGGCAGGTTACTGTGTGCTTTAATTCCTGGAGACTGTCTGGGTTTCTTTTCTTTTTTTTTTTTTTTTAATTTTAGTACAGGGTTAGGTTCCCCCTCCCCCCCTTCCTTCTCCACTTTTCTCCCCTTCACCTACAGCAACACAGACTGGTTTACTCTCAAGAGTCTCATCACTAACTTCCCTACAGTTCTGTTTCTACAAGTCTAGTTACAGAACATTTTGTAGTTGTGATCTCCTACTTCAGATGGTCTAACCACATACTAAACTCTGAACTTAGAAAATACTACGTAGTTCACACGCTGAGAGTTTTCTTAATGTACTCTAGATCATGAAGTTCCTATGTGAGGTAAATGATAGCAAAATTTGCATTAAAGATGAACTGTTGTAATACATATTTAAATTTCAAAAGCAGCTAAAGAAATTAAACATTTAATTCCCACAATCACTGACCTTTATGTACATTTTACAAGATTCTTCCCCCCCCTTAATTCAGTTTTCAGCCCCCATGTTTAAATCAAGTGAATATTCAAGCTTGACTTCAAGTAGGCAGTCCAGTAGTCTGGATGTAGTCTGTTTTGAATTAGAGAAAACATTCATCTTGGATTTTATCTTAGATTTTGTTTTGACTCACTGTATTCTGTAGGACAGTATCCAGTCACAAGTAAATTGGACGCTGGCTGGACAGCTTTCAGACTAGCACATGGAACACTACCCAAAGTTTTAAGGCGAGGCATCCCATGATAGAGGTATGTAAATGTCACAGTAGAATGGTGTATTTCACAGACTTGATGCTTAAAAATGACTCAGCCTAGTTTACAAGACCTTTATCCCATTGGGAGTTACACAAATACACTCTTACAAACAGTCTATCTTCACACACAAAAGACTCTATTAGATACTAACACTTAGGTCCTTCATGTTACCTCATTTACCATATCCTAACGCTCCTGCCCTGGTACCTGCATATAAAACTGTTTTACTCGTGCATCAAGCTCATCTAGAAAAGGACTAACAATTAAATACTCCTTGAGCAACTTATAAGCGCTTGCCTATCACTTGTCTTAGAAGATTACACCCCAAATTAAGTACTGCAAAACGAACAAGCAAAAATTGAATTTCAAAGACTAAAGCCGCATTCACATACCTAGTACTCTGCGCCATGAAATCCCTTCGTGAAACCAAGCCCATTCAAGCACTACTCCACCACCATTCACACCTTCAGTTCACAGACAGGCTCTAGAAAGAAGAGTAACGCAGCCAGCCTAGGTTTCTGGCACCTGAAAAGCCAAACTAAGCCACATGTCCTTTAACAAAAGCCTGACTTGGAGCAACAGCACAGCACAGCACATCCCATGGAAACCAGAAAAAGCAAGTCTGGAAGGAGGAGGAAAGTACTCACCATATAGTGCAGCACCCATAAGCCAGGTCACTACTAAAACCTACAGTGCCCTGGAGTGCTGCTATATAAAGGAGGCAGAGCATGCTGGGAAAGCTTGGCTTTAAAGGTATATACACTGATGACCAAGTGATCTTGCAATTTGTTGCCACCTGGTTCCTAGTTCAAAGGGACTCTACCTCCAACCACTCTGAACATCACTTATTTGATTTTTTTCTATCTTTTTCACAATGCTACAATGACAAAACAGCTACTCAGAGCCCTTCTGGGTACAACTTGTGCATGAAGCCCTAAAGCTCTTACCCAGCTCTGAAAAACAGCTGTGCCCTGCAGCTGCAGGTGTCAGCTGCATTGTTCACACTAGTCAAGAAGGCATGAAAGGGCTTGCAAAGTGATGGCCTTCTTACCTTTGAGTGATGGTACCAAAGCAATGCCTGATCTTTAACAGGCCAACACATGCCTGTGGCCAGCTCCAGCTCAGTGTCGGCTTTGAAAGCAAACTGACTGTGGAGCCACCAGCTTCAACATCTCAGGTCCCTGTGCCAAACTGTTCTCCAAGGCTGAGAAAGCGGACGGGAGGAGGCTTTTCCTGAGCGGCTGCATTGGTCCTGACTGAGGGACCCTTGAACATCTAGGAGTCAGTGATCCGCACAGCAGCTTGGAGGTGGCTTTCAGGTTCCTTTGGGCTGCACAGACCCCTTGGCCGCAGGACACCTCTGCCAGCTCATCGTAACAGCAGAGCTCACGGGCAGCTCCCACTCGGAACTGTGATTGCCCCACCTGCCTGGCCTTGCCTTTATCTAACAGAGCAGCAAAAAGTTCTCATGGGAACATCCTTTAGAAAGAGGGTTGTTTTCCTCTAAGGAAAATTTTTTAAAGTGAGGAAAAGGGAGAGCTGCTCTCCAGGGACAGGGTTGGGAAAATCCATCAGGGCTCTGTCCGATGCTACATGAATGTGGGGTGCCCAGCATCTGAAGGGATCTACAATTTACTTGCTGCCTGTACTCCTCGTGTTACTCTTATTAAAGCAGTCATTAAGCTATCGGTTGCTAGGCCTTTCTGATGGAGATCCAGAAAGAGCCCTGCACCATCTCCTGCCCTTCCCTCCTGCACAGTGCAGAACAGCTACCCAGGTTGCAGTAGTTACCAAATAAAATAAGAAGGTTGTTCGGGGGTTTTTTGGCTGAATTTGTAAGGGGCCTCATGTTGTATGTTGTGTATGCGTCAGTTCATTCCCAGCAGTAACATTTGAATCCACTGTCACCCTTCAGTAAGTGTGATAGAGGAAAAGCAAGAATAGTCAACTGGATAGAAGTGGAAAGACCTGCCAGTTCTTCTGCCAGCCCTCTGCTTAACTAGACGTTAGAGGAACATCCTCTTTTCCCTGGTCTCCTGAAACACAGAGCCACAGACATGCACAGGTCAACCCTCAGATGCCAGTTTGTAGGCATTGTTCCTCATTCATCCCGTGGGACTACTATGGGGTTTTAACTGCTCTTCTTATCGTTGACCACTTCTTTTTGTTTTAAAGATGACCTGAAATATTCATAAATAGGATAGAGCTGCCAGATTTGTTGGTTTAATGATCAGTTCCTTGTGATCTGGACTCAACTCACTGTTGCCACTTTCAAGCTCTCTAATTGATCAACCCGTCCACTCTTCTCTAGCCCCCCTCAAACTTTGTTCACAGGAGTCAGGTGGCCACTAGCTGACCAGGAAGGACTACTAACTTGTTATAAACCTTATTACCTTGCAACAGCAAAGCATTTCTCAACCTGTCAATGAAGAAACCAACGTGCTCTTGAGTGTCAGCTCTGGGTTGCTTACATCCATACCTGTATTCCATACTGCTCTCCACTGCTCCTGCTCTACATCTGCTGTCCCTGTTGTGTCTCAACGATGTGAAGATGTAGAAGCAGTCTGCAAGAAGGAGAAAGTTTCTGCATTAAAGAGCCTGGGATGTTACTGGGTTTATAATCCTTCTGCGCACTTTGTTGATGAAATTTCAAGTTATGTAGTTTATAGTCTATGTTAATTATCAAGCTATTACTGAGCATGCACAGTTTTCCCTAATGCTACTTTAAAATCTCAACTGTGTTTTTTTTTTCCTTCTAGAAATTCACCACACAAATGCTGCTGAGAAAACAAAAGCCTGGGTGTAAGTTGTCTTATATCCCCTTCTCCTTGCCAGCTTCCTACTAACAAAGAAATTTATGACAGGAAAAAGGCAAACCTCTCTCTAGTGACATCAGGGCCACGTGGGCTTCTCCTGTCTGTCTGGGCCCCATCATCAGAGCAATAAGCAGAGCCTGGCTGAGCTCAAGTGACTCCAGCAGGTCAAAGCTCTGGCCAGAGAAGGCTGAGGCAATGCTGTCCTGGTGGGTGATGCAACCAGAAGCTACAGAGAGGGCTGTATTTCTTATTGGAAACATCTGCCTGTCACCTGGCATTCGAACATGCAGTTTGAGGCTGCTGGTAGGTGCTTGTGTCATGGTAATGACTGTGACAGGCTTTTTCCATCTCTGAGGAGGAGATGATTGTGACACTTGGTTTGAGCGAGGCTTTGAAGCTATCGAGTTCCTCTGTTTTGAGAGCAGGCAGCAAAGACGAACTCTGTGTCAGGCTGTAGTTCAGATCAGCCCAGCAATTAACACTGCGTCCAGGCAGTCAGGGTCGGCCAAGATTTCTGATCACCAGAGCAGTCTGCAGCAATGAGGTGGATCCAAGGAGGAGCTGGGAAGCCCAGGGAAAGGATTGGTGCACAGCGGCAGTGTAGCTCGGGCAAGGAGCAGGAGTGACAGCCTGGACTTAAATGCAGCTCCTGTGCCGGTAGACAGTCACACATATCGGATGGTGAGCCCCTGTGCTGGCTCTGGTGTGTTTGTGGGGTATTGATGGCTCCTCTTGGCAGGGCTGGTGTGCGGGATCCACCTTCCTGGCCTTTCTAGCAAAATTCCGCTTTTACTGGCAATATAACCCCCATGTAAGTGTGAGCGACAAGGGCACGCTGCTTGGGGGTCACAAACTAGGGGAGCTGACAAGGCTTGGCTTTGCAAAGTTTCAGCATGCAGGGGGGGTGGTGTGGGGAGGATGACAGGACAAGCAAGAGTCAGATCCTCCTGCATCTCTGCAAAGGAGTCCCAGCCTGTCCCACACAAACACCATGGCTTGCTGCCACCCCCCCTGCTAGTTGCCTTTGTTTTCACTGCAGAAGCTTGGAGATTTAAAAAAAAAAAAGTGGGTGGGATGTGAAGAGGAAAACTAATATGATTAAGGCAGGATTTGGGCTCTGGCAGAGAGCTGCCGTAGGTGGTGGGTATTAGCAGTAACAGCTGCTGCGCTTCCCATTAGAGGAGAAAGGGAAGAAGGTCCCTGAAAGGATGGGTCTCCGGCAGGCCGGGAGGACAGCGGCGGCAGCGAGCCCGGCGGTGTACGTGTCCTGAGGTAAGCGATGATGGTGGCATCAGCAGCCCCAGCCCGGGTAGCCCTGGGGATCATGGCCCCATTCTCTGTGCCCAAGCAGTGAGGGGCACAGGCGGGTGGCTGGGGAGGAATGGAAGTGTTGGAGCAGTCTGGGAAACACCCGAGGGAAAGAGCTGCTGCTCAGGCATGCTCTCAGGGGCTCTCACAAGAAATCATACCCAGCAAGGGAGGTTTAGGTGTGCCCAGAGAGGAGGCTGGCTCCCCAAGGAGGAGGCAGGGGCTGGGATATTTAGTGAAGGCTCTGGTGACTCCCCACAAGCATCTTCTAGCACATAACCAGTTGGAGTGGCACGATGCTCAGCTGTGGAAAGCTAAACTGCATCTGTTTGCTCCCTGCTTCAGGCTGGGCACAAACTCTTTTGTGTGCAGTGGTGGTTTGTTAGAGTTAGCCAGCAAGTTTCAGCAGTGCTGGAGTCAGAGGTATAAGCTAGACCTCCTCAGCTGCTAGTTTCCTCTGATTTATTTACATCCACTTATTGATTAATTGTAATGAAATCCAAGCCAGGAAAAGCTGCATGTTGAAAAGAAGATGTTAGAAAGCGCTACATTAAAAGCAGGCTCTGCCTTACAATATCCATTACAACACACACCACGCGCTCATCCTTCAGCTTCCCTTTCAAAAGAGCACTCTGAAAAATCTGAATAACACAACACTCCAGCTAATCTGGAAACATGTTTTGTGCCAGCCACCAAAGCTGAGCGGTACTAACAATATGGCACACCAAATACTAAACTTCAACTGAGTTGAGAAAAAATGCTTGCTTAGATTAAAAATTGGAGAATAAGTAGAAACCTTGGCATTAGCCAAACAGCTGCCCGTTTCTCTCAGGCTTCCGATGCTGACCTCAAAGACAGCATTGCTGCCGCCTCATCACCAACAGGCTTTTTAGACCAAATCTTCCCCGACTGCTCCCTCCATGGGCAACTTAACAAGAAATGCATGTCCTTGCAGGGCATCTCCCCTCACAGCCTCAACAATTTACTTCAAAATGTGAAACGCTGTAGATTCCTGAAGTGGCCCCATGCACCACAGAGATCATTCATTCTGCTTTGTTTAAAGGTTATGAGAAGGGTGGCTCTGGAGCGCGGCTAATTCAGAGGCACCAGAGAGGCTCATAGGCTGCTGGAGCTGCTGATTTGAAGTGAACCTGCCTGTTGTTTTCCGTGGTAGGATGGAGGACAGCAGGAGAGCCCACGTCGCTGTTGTTGGCTGGGCATACACGACCCTGTGCTTGGTCTCCTACGCAGCTGCCTTCTCACATGGAGCGAGCCGTTCTGCCTGCACCGACATGATGCCCAGGCACCTGAGAGTGCAGCTGCACAGCCCCAGCAACAACTACATTACTGTCCACACCAACATGTCCTTCTACTTCCCAGGCAACAAGGTCCCAGGTAAAGAACAGCTCCTGCATCTGAAAAATACATGATAACTGATCTCAAGTGATGGCATTAATTTTTGTGAGGGCTGGGAAGGGGGATAACTGCTCCAAATGGACTATGCCACCTCTCACATCCTGAGGAAATAAAGTATTTACAGAGGGATTCTGTTTGCAGTGCTTGGCCTAAGGTTTTTCAGGTGATGGCTGACTCCAGGCTTTCACCATGTTGCAGGCCATCTGTTTTCTGAAGGCAGCCAGTAGTTCTGGATGCTTTGGGTGGCATTCATTTATCTCAGCTGTCTCAACCACACAGGACCCCATCACACGCAATGGTGAGTGAGAGGCACCTCCAGAGGGTAAAGTCACCTTCTCTGCTCCTCTGCACTGCAGGAAGGGGTCTGGGTGACCCGCCTGACTCTTAGGTACAGTTGGGCAGCATGCCCCATGCCCAGCAACACCACTCCTGAGGCAGATGCAGACAGAGCTGAGAGGCACTGCTCTCCAGCCTGACCACTTGCCTGCTCATCGCCACACAAAATAAAACCCCTCTGAGGGCAGCACACAAGATTTTGCATATGTCCAGGGTGGTACTCAAATCTTCCTCTCTAAAAATGGCTGCGTGCTGCCTAATGCAACGTGGTTAGCAGCTTAGATCAAGGGGAGGATAAAGACTCGAGCAAATCTTGTGTGCAATCACATACTGCAAAGTTGAAGGCAAAGTCTAGCCGCCTGCATCCAGCATGTCCAAGACAGACCATGAGGACAAAGATAGTACTATTTTTTTGTCGTTATTGCACAGGGTTTTCTTCTGGTTTCCGTGCTACCACTGGAAACTCCATTGCAAACAATTCACCCCATAACGATGAGACAAATCCCTTTGTGTCTCGTGATTTGTCTTGCAGTGACAGTGAGGAGCACCCGGGATTTTATGGGCTTTTTGCTTCAAGCTCGCAAGGTGTCTAACGATGAAATTGCTGGCACGTTCATCTTCATCCCTCCCGGTTCCAAGCTGCTGACTTGTTTTGAAGATGGCGACACTGTCACCCACTCGGACAAGTCACTGAAGAGAAACCTGTCCTTTGTATGGAAAGCACCAGACCAACCCATTGGAGACATCAAGTTCTTGTAAGAACATGCTGATTCCTAACCAGAATTTGTGTCTTCTCAGTTAAAGGTTTGGCTTTATTTTTCCATCGTGCTTGTCCAGCACCGTGGTTTATGTATCTTGAACCCCATATAGCTAAATACTTGTTAAATGCTGCAACAGTTTCTCAGCTGGTACTTAAATCACCATTTATATCTGCTGCTTTTTATTTACATGGTCACTATTTTCTCAGAAAAAATACACTGGAAGATGACAGCCTAAGCCCTTAGAAATATTAAAGCATAGCGAGAACTGTGAACCTGATGCCTGTCTGTAAATAACATGGCCCATAGGGCTTCTCTGTCTACAGGATAATCTTGCATATCACTTCTTTAAAAAAATAATTTAAAATGATCAGTTATTGAAAAAGTTAAATGTAAACAGAATTACTGGCAGTAGGAAGAGGGAGTGAGCACTGGGACAAAATCTGACATCTCTGTTTTGCACTAAAGTCCCAAAAATTTTGGTTCTGATTTAGAAAGATATTAAACATCTTCTAAGTGGCTGTCTTCACTGAAACAGAAATATTGCTGCTTGACATTTCCAATTTTTTGTGCATTGTTTTAGACCAGAAAATACTATTAAAAGCACATAAAACTCAAGCAACCGAATAAGCCCAACCCCAACGCGACAACACCTATTCCTAGCCACCCGCTCTGCCACTTCCTTCTCCCTGTAGCTTTTGACCCTCCAAGCTGGTTTCTGATAGTCTCTCCCTTTTCTCCCCATCACAGCATCTGGAAAAATTCCTTGTTAGGCTTAAAAATGCCTCAGAAGAGTCACCTGGCCCAGGAAAAACCGGGTTGATTTCCCTGTAACTAATTCTCAGAAGCAGCTCAGCAATCTGAGCTGAAATTCTCCCCAGATCTCCAGCTCCAAGGCAGCTCTCTGGGTGAACAGTTAAAGGCTGGCCAATGCACTTCTGGCACCTGACAAAAAGCAGAGAGTTAGGCAGGCTGAGAAGGGCGCTTTTCTTTTTTCTGCCTATTCTGCTGTTTGTACAAGTTACACGGACTTGTTTTAATTAGTAAATACCACTGTTGTTTCCCGGCCTACGGAAGATTATAAGCAGAGCTAGTCCAAGTCTTCCAAATGTACTTCTATCAACACAGCGAGTATAATAGCTTTTTCTTTTAGTTTAAGTTCCCACCGTTTTTTTGGCTGATCTTATTGATGAGTGGTGGTTCTTCAACCCATATCTTTCTTACGGCACCTGGTATCTTTTATTTGTAATATAAAATGTGTGAAATCTTTAAAAATACTTCTGCGTCATTTCTATCTTCAGATTAAAGTAGTCCTTGGGATTAGCTAAACAGACGGATGTTTTTTTAATGCTATAGAGCCAGTAGATTCTTGCCTAATTATGTTTTAACAGCATCTCTGTGGTCCAGTCATACTTTGTTTACTGGGCGAAGATCGAATCTGCTATTGTGGCTCAGCGAGGGCAAAACAAAACGCTTGCTGGCAGCGCCAAGAACCCCAACCCCGTATCCCCAGCACCCTTGCAGGGACAAGGTGACCCACACCCCGCAGGTACGGCGAGCAAAGGTACAGATTTCTTACCACTGCTTCCCACAGAGTCGTTTTACAGCTTATCCCAGGCAAGAGTTGAATGCAAGTGACCCACACCAGCCGGAGGGACCTGTTTAACTCCCGTGGCTGTTGGGGAGATCAGCCACGGCTGTGGTGAACTCCTTGAGGTGACGGCACGGGTCAGCATTCAAGGAGATGGAACCAGTTCTGAGGAGCGTACCAGAAAGATAAACGGGGTTGCCACATCTTACAATTTCAATGCAAACCCTAAAATAAAGCATACTTTACCGAAAATCTCAGCTCCTGAAGACAAGCAACTACAATCAGAAATGTTGCCTCTAAATAAAGGAATACGTTTGTCTCTGAACGCCACTATTGCCCTTCAGGTGTATTTAGTTATATTTATGAGGCCTTTGGTCAGTAAAATGCTCCAAGAATTTACTTATACCCAAAGCGGATGTGTTTCTCAGAATTTTTGGCGTGGCACCAAGACTGAGTTTTAATTATTTTATTTGACCATCATTTAGGCAGCGGGCTTTGCTGCTTTTCTTTCCATCTGGATTTCCACTTAAAATTAAGTGATAGTAAAAATTTTAAAAAGTCGCAATTACGATCCTTCCTGGCAAGTGTTAGCACTGAGTGGGATTTGAAATAAACAAACCAAAGACAAGAAACTTCTGCTCCTCTCTCCCTGCTTATTGTTTTGTCTCCATGCTGGACAAGGTCCCACCTCTCCTGCGGCTGCCACCAGCTCCCCTGTGCGCACCCCTGCACTGCCTGCCAGCTCCACCAGCATCGCGGCAACGCTGGCACCAGAGCCAGGTTTTGGTGTTGGGTCCGATGCCCATCCCGTTGCTGAGCCAAAGCAGCTGGCCCGGCCTTCACGGGCTGTGTCCAGCAGGAGCAACAGGTCCAGCAGCCAGGGACTGGAGCCATCCCTTCCCACCCGAGACCCTGACATGGTGGATGCCTTGCAAGGTTCCCTCTCCCAGGACAACACCTCCAGCTATAGCACCTCTGACAGGTAACCTAGGCGGTGGGAAGAGCTATTTCTCCAGCCCTTCCGGGGAAGGAAAATAGTACTAGTTCCCTTGTGGATGAGCGAGGGCCCATGTAGGAAGGGGTCTGTGGCAGGGGGGGAGGTGAGAGAGTGTTTGCTTGCTGAAAGGTTGAGAAATAATCCTTTGGAGATTGCGCATAATGGGGAGAAATTCCAAAACTCTAAAAAACCCCATGTTGCACAGCTCAGCCCAGGGGAGGACTGGCCAAGTGGCTGAAAAATGTGATAAAAATCTATTGACTGCTACAATATTTTTCTAAAAGCGGATGCAAATATTCAATGCAATGCTGAATTCAGCAGACCTGCAGAGAAAAGGAAGAAAGGATTGAAAGCGACTATGAAATTTGGGCTTGAGGATGTCTGCTCAGAAGTCTTAGAGGGTTTGGGCCACGTGAGCTCTATGCAACATTTCATATTGTGGGTCAAAACGATGGGGATAGGAATACATGATCAGGTGTCATTAAAAATACAGCCCTGTACGGTCTGCATTGATGGCGTGCGACCCCGAGGCTGCTCTAGGCAGTGGCACGCGTCTCCAGTGGTGTGGAGCCCAGGAATGCCTGTGTTAGACCGTTAATTAGGTCTCACTTACTAACCCTGCCTTTCCTCTATCCAATCTTAGCGCAGGAAGCATCGCCAGCACTGCCACCCCACGCTTGTGTTTGACGTGTAAAGAAGACAGGCAGGTAAGCAGTGGGGACAGCAAGGGTATCTTCTCCAAAGACAGGAAGGTCTAAGAGAGATGAGGATAAAACTACTTTGCTGTATCACTGCACCAAGCAGCTTGCACAGGTCCCATAAGTGACTAAAACTACATTGAGACTGTTAAGAGTTTTATTTTTTTTTACTTTAACTGGGACTTGGTTTTTAGATCTCCTGTTTTTTTTTTTGTTCTCCTTTTGAGGCCGCTGCCTGGGTTTTTAAAAGTCCTGCTGTAAAAACAATCTAAAATAACTTTTTCATATGTAGACATGACTAAGGCTGCTGGATGTTACCGGGCTGGAAATGTGTGTTTGGTTCCCATGGAAGGCTGAGATGTCCCTTTCCAGAGCAACGGGATAGGTACCACCCATGATATTCACTAGAGGCCAAAGACTTCATCTTTCCTGGGGATGGCCAAGGGAGCTGTGTGCTTTCTGAGGGCAAGGTCAGCCCAGGAGATGTGGGTGGAAAGGCAGAGGTGGTTGTGGTGGTGACGGTGGTGGTGGCATTAGCCACAGGTGAGGGTTGCACCCACCGGAGACAGCTGGAAGACTGAGCTGGCAGAAGGGATGAGCAGGTGGGCACCTTCCAGGAAGAGGTGACCTCAGGAGAGGAAGCCCAGAAAGGTGTGAAAGGACTGCAGCCTCAGGTCAGCAGGGTGGCTGTTTGTGTGGGAGATGAGGGAGTCAGAAAGGGCAAGCAAGAAATTAGGTAGATAAAAAAAAAAGGAGAGCAAGAGGAGGGAGAGAAACTGGAGAATACCAGGGCTGTGGAGCAGAAAGGTGGATGCTCGGATGGGAACAAGTGGAGAAGCTGGAAAGCAAGGATAGCTTAGAGACACAGGGTACAGAGTTAGCAGGGGAAGTCTGGTACTCAGGAGGTGGAGAGAAGAATACAGGGAAAATAAAGAATGAGATCTGGGTTGCAGAATGCCACAGGAGGAAGAGAACTAATCTCACAGAAAATAAAAGAGGAAGGGCCCATACATAAGAGAGTGAGACAAATACTTAGGAAGGAGTACAGGACAGAGAACAAGTACAGGAGAGACAGGTGACATGAGCATCTGGCGTAGCCATGGAGAGAAGTGGAGAAATGACAGGAGATGGTAACCAAAGAAGAGTTATTGCACAAAGCAAGACCAGAAGAGCATAATAAAAAAAAAATTGTTAAATTAGGCAAGAAAGGTGAGAAGTACAAAAAATAAAGAGAAATGAGGTGAGATAGGGCAAAGACTTGTGACGCAATTCCATTTTTTTTCCCAAAGTCCCAAATCCCACAGTATATCCTTAAAGTATGCCATTTGCATTTTGAGGGCAAGTGATCCATACACATGCAATCCCGAATTTGCCAACCACCTACTTTACAGTTCAGCCACTGAAAGTCTTTTTTTTTACTAATGTATTTTACTAGCACTTTCAGAAACTGTCTCTTCCACAAAGGATGCTCTGACTGTCCCCTGCTCTGCTTCACAGCTTCCCAGGGCTCCTACCTCAGCTTTGTGCTCCTTTTACTCTCTTCCCAGCAAGCTTTAGAAATCTGTATTGATGGCAGAGGGTGAAAGTTTCTCTGGTGTAATTAATGGATGTGTGAAAAAGCCTGCAGGGCTGGACAGGTTGGAGAGGTGCCAGCTACTGAGGGCCAGATCCAAATCTTAGTAGAGCCAAAGAAACAATTCCAGTACATTTTGCAGGTTTTGGATGGGGGCTCAGGTGCACAGTGAGAATGGAAAAAAACATTGTGGGCCTCCTAAATTGTATGATTGTTCTTGGATGATACCTCCAGCAAAACCTGGGCTGCAGAACTGGCCTAGAGTGGCTGTCATTGTGTGATGGATAAAATAAGGTGCGCTGCACTAGGTGGAGCCCCTAGGAACAGGAGAATGCAAGAACTTATTCCTACTAACATGGGTGGTTAAGCAACGCTGAGAGGCAGCAGTTTTCAGACTGGTTGTGTAGACTGAGAAAACAAGACCAGCTTTGGGGAGAGTTTACAGGTTGTATGTGACTGTCCCAAACCTGCTGATGTCAAAGGCCATCACAAGTCTCCTGGGTCCCTCCACTCCACAGCTCGATCCATGGCCTCAGAAGGGTGACAGTGAATCCCTGTGGGCCTGGAGTGACCCTAAACATGAAGCTTGGCTGGGAAGATCACATCTGTCCTTTCAGCATGACCCTGGCATCACTCAAGGTGGCAATTGTTTATTAAGTGATTTTTTTTTTGTGATAACAATGCCTGTGAAAAACGCCACTGCCACCACAATGGGAGTTGCAGACCTTTCCTCAGGCAAAGCAGTGGCCTTCCTCTTTGCCTGTGCCCTTCACCTCTGCCCCTTCAACCTGCTCTGCCTCGCCTCCCGGGGACCAACTCCCAGTGCCTTGTCCCTCCCACGGCAATTCTGATACGGATGAAGTGTGGCTGCATCTGCCTCATCTTCTAAAAGCTACTGAGTAACCAGGGGATGGGGCAGAGTTATTCCAAGGCCAGGGGGACACCTGGGTGTCAGAAATACAGAGCTGGACTGTCATGTGACATAGGTAGTGAGAACCTAATCAGCCTCCTTTCTCTTCCCTCACCGCTCATCTTCTCTTGTTTTCACTTTCAAAGGCCAGTACCGTGAGCGGGGATGTCTTGAAAGCCTCTCCGCGTGTGACAGCATCTCCTGTCCCACACACACATACTCATCTAGGTGATGCTGTTGTGACAACAGCCTGGTTTGGAGATCCCGATGCTGCTGGCAATTTGTCATCAGCTTCAAGGCAAATGGCAGAAAGAAATCTAGCACCGCAGCCAGAGGAGGCAGGCGCCAGGAGCAAGGAGGAAGAGGAGGAGGCAGGTGGGAATACCTTGCCATGGGTGACCAGATCAGCTCCCAGATCTGCTGTTCCTGGGAAGGGGGAAGACCCTGGCAGAGGGACCCGACTCCTAGCAGCCCAACTTGGCATCCTCCTGGTCTGCACCACCACCCTGGGCCTGGCGCTGGCAGCTGCTGTGCGCTGTGTCTGTGCCCAGCATTGCCACAAGCGGACGGAGGTCTCCTTCAGCGAGCCAGACCCCAGCGTCATCGCCGTCCAAGAAAACGGGGAAGTGATGCACTTCCGAAAGATCCGGGAGAACAGCTTCGTGCTAGTCCAAGCTGAGTATAACTGGGTCAGCCCTTCAAGCAGTGGGAAGAAGACCATCATCTGAACATCTACAACACCAAAATCAGAGCTACAGCGGCTGGTGTAGGCGAAAATAGCCCAGACTGCACAGCACAGGTTTTAGGAAGCTGTGGCATAGTTCCTCGTGTGCTGCCATACAGGTAAACAGCAGCACGTTCAGACAGAGGTGTTAGTCAAAAGTATCTAAGCTACAGCTGGTAAGACAATAGAAGTTGATAGATAGTTCAGTGTTTTACTCTTACCACAATTAACATTGTGTATCTGCTCATTAGCTGTCACTGCAGCCATGACATACTCTTCCTCTGTTGCCTTAAGGGTATAGCCAAAATTAGAAATCCTTCCTCTGCACTGTAGTATCGTCTCCTGTTTAATCTCAGCAAAATTTTCTAGTATTCTGTTTCTTTCTAGGAACTAGAAACTCCTGATATAAAACCATCCATTCTCATCCACAATCTTGCAGGTTTGATTCTGTGCACTTGGTATCGCTCAGATGACAAAATATTTGCCAGTAGGTTTTAAGTTTCAATTTGAAAACAAAAAGCAATAACTCATTAGTGGAGAACATTGATTCAAAGAATTGATCTATACAGGGTGGCTGACACCAGCTTTTGGGGGAGAAACATGTCTCTTCATCAGGTGCAAATGGAAGAAAACCTTTCCTGTCCATTTGCACCTGATAAGGAAGCTTGTTGAAGCCTGACAGACAGCATTTACTGAGTCTTTTACTGCGAGTCAGCTCACTAACGCTCTGTGCAGAAACACACGCTGAGAAGTACCCTTCCCAGGTCACTCTGGGCCCCTAGCAAAGGCTGCGTGGAAAGTTCACAACATCCTTGTACTCTGAGTTCATGCAAACTTCTCTCTGACCAGGCGCTCTTCTGCAAGAGGCCACCGAAACAGCCCTTGGAAAACATGAAGATCCTTGACACCTTCTAAGAAGGAGAGGTGATGACAAGGAGTAAAGGTTTATTTTACAGCAGCTTTGAGAGAGCCAGAAATAGTCCTGATAATAGTCTTCTTGAAATGTGAATTTTAGAGCCTAGCAGTGAGCAGAATTCACCCTTTCTTGTGTCCTTCTCTAAGCTGGAGGGGCTTAGATGGGCCCCAACCTGTGTAACAGAGGACAGACTTAAACTTTGGTGCTGCAGCTTATTTTGCAGCCTGCAGCAATCCCTCCTGAGCTAAGCAGATAATGACAAGACCCTGATGGCTCACATACCCTTCCTGGTGACAGCTTCTCCTTCTGTTAGGCGGGCCCTGTGGCCATCTCCAACTAGCTGACCACCCTCATGCTTGATAGTCAGTCAAAGCTCTACAGTCATGTCCTCCCTTACCTTGTCATCAGCTTCAGAGGAGACAGGTGAGACATAGATGAGTTCTCCTATTCAAACCCTCCTACAGCGTGAGGAACACAATGCATCTTTTGCTAATAGCACCTTCTATTAGCCTTCAGAAAGACCTGGTTTCTGCCCCTACACCTGTACTGTCATTAGTGACATGATGCTTTGCACTACACACGTGGCCAAATTTCTATCGAGTTAACTTCTAGGCCTAGTGAGCCTCGGGCAAGATAAATAAGAAACAAAGCATACTCACAAACGCAGCTTGCAGAGATGAGCTTGATGGTCTTGACCGTTGCACTTTGAAGAGAAGGGCGGCCACACTATGGCCCTTCCACTGCAGCAGAACCAAGGGTACTGCTGTAATTGAAAAAACATTTGTTTTAGGACTCAAAAGGGTGCTAGGTGAATGGTTTTATGTTCAGTAAGTCGAGCTTAAGCACTACCTACTAGGAAGTCCACATGTTTTTAAGTAGAAGTCTAGATACAATGGCATTCCTCTCCTGTGTTAGTGCCTCAGAAAGAAATCATGTTTCTGTAACCCACTGTAGCTGAACTGTGTAGCGACTAAAGGAGACTGCATTTATGTAATTGTTAATGCAGCCAAAAAAATCCTAATTAACCGAGAAAATGGGTCAACAAAGTCTTAAATATTTAAAGAACTATCACATACTATTTTAAAAAGTTTCTCATGATGGCATAGCTGTTTATGAATAAATTACAATTACCTATGGCCTCTTCCACTATCTCTCCAGGTTTAACGTTCCCAGACTGCCACTGCTATAAAACCACAACCTTCTTCTCCCCAGGTCTTCCCCACAACCTGGCACCAGTTCTTGCCAGACTGACCAGAGCAAGTAAAGGCCTTATGGAGATCTTTGATTAGGACAGCGGCTCTTCAACACCACTCTGCCTCCTGCCAGACTCTGCCTTCTGTTAAATTTATGCAGCTCCAGTATTATTAGTACTAAAACCAGTAATGACGAGCTCTGAGGGACACAGCTCCTTTGAATTAATAGAGTTTTGCTACTTGGCAGAGTTGGCTGAGACCTAAAGTGGTTATGGTTTTTTTCATGACTTCTGAATGATGTTTCGTTTATTGTAGTTGCCATGACAAGAGGGATGGAGGTTTTATCTCTTCTTAAGGCTGTCAAAAACATGAGTACTGATTAATTTATTAGAAGGTAAACCAGTCAAATATCTCTATTCTTAAGTAGCTCACATTATATAGAAATTAATCTGTGCTCATGTTTGGAACAGATTTAGGAGGAAAAAAAAAAAAGACAGAATTAGGAAAAGAAAGGCACAAACCATTCTAATATTTACTGGAGGGCCAAGTGAAAGACTTGCCTTGTTTCCCTCTCAAGGTGCGTGACTGTGGTGGTCACAGCTGTTCTGCTGGAACCAAAGGATCCCAGTTCTTCCAGCACAGGTTAGCCTGCAGCCATCTGTGGCCCACATTAGGTCACCATCCCTCAGCAAAGTGACAGGGCTTTGGGTCAGAATTACCGAGCAAAGGTATGGAACGCAGCTCACATTCAGCTCTGATGCACACCTAGCTCAAGTCTGTCTCCCCAACAAGCAGGCATCAAACACTGTCTTGGCTGTGAAAACTCCTCTGGCTTAAATCCTCTGATACCATTGCAATGCCTGAGCTATTCTAACT
This sequence comes from Coracias cyanogaster, assembly GCA_033124195.1. Classification (NCBI taxonomy): domain Eukaryota; kingdom Metazoa; phylum Chordata; class Aves; order Coraciiformes; family Coraciidae; genus Coracias; species Coracias cyanogaster. The sequence continues at coordinate 2,041 of JAVSBS010004976.1, read as the reverse complement.
CAAAAAAAGATTTAGAAACAGCTAACTTGCATGCAGACATGCCCATTCATCACGCCCTTACTCACATACTCCTTTTCCTACCTCCACAAAAATATAAACCGCTGCCCCTAAACCATCAATCTCACATGTTAAGCAAGTAACACCATTGCTGATTCCTACCACTTTTCCATGGTAGCTGGTTTGGCCCACCATCAAGCCCTTCCATAAATATGTTCCCCCCTCTGCTCTGGAGAAGAAGTTGCCTCATGCAATGCTGCATCTGCACTATTAAAGATGCCTGCCCCAGTCGCAGTTAGCAGAGGATGGCAGCCCTCCAAAACATTAGTGGCACTAAACTAACGCAGCGAGGTTGCATTAAACAATGCCGTTGGCCCAAAGCTTGGATAAATCATCGTGGACCTTTTCTGCATTGGCTGAATTATCACTAGTAAGCGAAAGAGCCACACCTACACTGATTTGGTCAGCTCCAAAATGGCAACAAGGCTCACAAGAGAAGCCACAGGGCCCTGTGGGCCCACTTATCATGGTCAACAGGAATGTACAAGCTCCGTCTTTCAGCAGACGCAGGGCTCTCCCCAGAGCGGTGTGGGATGAGGCCTCAGGCATTACAGAGATCTGGCTGGGTGGCTTGGCCAGCCCTTTTGGCACAGTTTCTGCAACTACTTAAAACCACACAAATCAGGGGAGGCGAAGCAGCAAAGCCAGGAACCCAGAGAGTAAAACATTCAGCACATCTCCCAGCACACTGAGCTCAGGGAGGTGGCTTCAGCTGCCTTGCTGAAGGGTGGGGATTCGTCCTGTTCATCACCCCAGAGGGTTTGTCCCTGCTTCAGCCAGCTCCTTGGCGGAGCTGCAAATGCACGTGTTATTTATTCACTTAGATGTAAATAACAACGAGAAACGCCTGTAAAAACGTGGGGAAATGCTCTAATGGTTCCTGCAATATTCAGCTGCAAAAAGACAGCTGCTTACCCACAAAAACCAACAGCAAAGTAGCGACTGACCTGTCCAGTTGGTGAGCAGCAGAACAGCCCCCTCACTCCTCCTGCCAAGCCAGAGCTCCTCCGCTGCCCATGGCATGGGCTCAAGGCTCAGTCTGAAAGTCACGAGGTCTGGACAGCTCTTGTAGGGCTTCCTTCCCTTCTTTCCTCTCTGTCTCTCCTGCCAGCTCCTCCAAGGCACCATGGCACCTACAAGAGGGCAGAGAAGGACCTGGGGAGTCATGACTGCCCTTGGGTCACGAGCTGCTCAGGGCTCTCTCCCGGCTCCCTCTCCCAAATCGTTTTCCCTCCACAGGTCTGGTCACAGCAGCCCTCTTTCCTCAGAGGTGTGGGACTCTCTCAGTTAAGCATTTTGTCGTATGATGTATGAAGGATCGTGTCTCAAACCACATTTTACTGTATATTTCAGTGCACATTTTGGTAATTTACTGCTGTTCTAGAGAACGTCTCCCTCTCCGAGGAGGGCAGGCCCATAAAGGAGATATCAGCTCTGATAACGATTATTAGTGCAGGCCGAGGTTATGTACCACAATCAAACAACGTGTAGGAGGGAAGAGCGACTCCAGCTTGCCCGGCTGGGGACAAAGATCACAAATAGTCTCTTGGAATCTTCAGATTGCAATATCCATTACAGATTGCCACCTTCTAATGTCATGGCATAATTTGTTGTTGAGAAAATGTGTCGCTGTTTCAAAGGCGAGTCAAAGATCAGGCTTGCTGTCTATCAGCCCGTGGTGATGTACATTAGGAAGTGATGGCCAGGTACCGAGCAGGAGACAGCCATTAACGGGCAGGGCTGAGGGGAACAGCCGTTACCGGGCAGCGCTGAGGGGAACAGCCGTTACTGGACAGGGCTGAGGGGAACAACCGTTACCGGGCAGCGCTGAGGGGAACAGCCGTTACAGGACAGGGCTGAGGGGAACAGCCGTTACCGGACAGCGCTGAGGGGAACAGCCGTTACAGGACAGGGGAACAGCCGTTACCGGGCAGCACTGAGGGGAACAGCCGTTACCGGGCAGCGCTGAGGGGAACAGCCGTTA
>JAVSBS010004975.1:0-10868 GCA_033124195.1 Coracias cyanogaster | reverse complement strand
CCGCGCGGTTCCCCCTCCCGCCGCCGCCGCCGCCCCGGGCCGGGCCGGGCCAGACCATGCGCTGCGTCCTGATCGCCAGCACCGCGGCCGAGCTGCTCTTCTACTGGGCCGATGCCGCCTTCCTCCGCCGGCTGCGGCCGTCCCACGCCGGGCAGGTGGGGCGGGGCGGGACGGGACGGGACGGGACGGGAAGGGATGGGATGGGATGGGATGGGATGGGATGGGATGGGATGGGATGTGCGGTGCGGTCACGCGTGAGCCCTGACCCGGGAGCGTGTGCTCCAGGGCCCGGCGCTGGAGGACAGCCTCAACACCCTCTTCGCCCCCCTCATCATCTCCTGCACGGCACTGCTGGAGAAACTCGGCGACACCTACACCTGCTTCGCGACCGAGCACGGGCGGCACCTCCACGTTCTGCACATGGTAGGGGCCGGCACCGGCAGCGGGGACCGGGATGCCCCGGCCGGCCCCCGCCTGACCCTGCTGCCGGTTGCAGTTTGGGGACTGCCTGTACATCGCGGTGAACGGTGACGGGACGGAGAGCGAGGACGACCTGCGCCGGACACTTTTCGTGCTGCGGCGCTTGGTGGAAGTTCACTGCGGGCTCGTCACGCTCGACTCCCACCTCATGCGCAAGGAGTGAGCGGGCACGGCCGGCCGGCACAGCCCGGCACACCGGGGTGCCGGGGCAGCTGCCCAGCGGTGCCTTCGCGCAGCCCTGGGCTGGTGGGAGTGGGTGTCTGCAAGCTGGGACCTCCCTTTGCAACAGGACCCTCTGCCTGCTGGGCTGCAGCTGGGTTTTGGGGTGCCCATCCCACCTGGGAAGGCGATGGCTGGCTCTCGGCTCACGCTCTGTGGCTGTTGCAGGTTGCGGCCCCCCGATTCGGAGCAGCGGGAGCGTGTCTGGAGCCTGCTGCGGGGCCTGCTGGAGACCTACAGCCGTCTGCGGGAGGAGGACCAGAGCTATGCGGTGGAGGTACTGTGCCCCGGGTTGTCCCTTGCCTTTCAGGCGTCGCAGTAGTGTGAGGCCATGTGGAGTCCCGGGATGTGGGGAAAGGCTCTGGGCTGGGGACGTTGGGGCAGCTCCCTGGATCAGTGGAAGCTCAAAGCTGCCCTGGGACTTCATGGCTGGGGCTGGGGGGCTCAGCAGCCTTTCCCCAAACCTGCACCCCAGGCGGTGGAGCGGCTGATTCACCCTCAGCTGTGTGAGCAGTGCATTGAGTTCCTGGAGCGGCAGGTGGTGCAGTACATCAACACCAGCCCCGAGCGTGGCGGGGACGAGGTGGGCCATGCTTTCCTCCTGGTACACACCAAGCTGCTGGCCTTCTACTCCAGGTGAGCCTGGCCCCAGCTCCACCACCCGCCCTAGGGCAGCCCTTCACCCTCCTGACCAACCCATCCCTTCTCTGGCCTGCAGCCGCAATGCTAGCTCCATCCGCCCTGCCGACCTGCTCATCCTCATCCTCCTGGTGCAGGACTTGTACCCCAGCCAGAGTGCTGAGGAGGAACTCAGCCCAGAGGTGCTCCAGAGCAGGGTATGGGGGGCAGTGGGTCGGGGTGCCCCCACGAGTGATGACTTGGCAGACAGGGCTTCATTTTCTCCCCTCTTTTCAGAAGCCTGCAGCAGGGAAGGTGCCCCCGCTGGGACCCAGGAGAAGCGAGAGCATCCCTGTGAGCAGCCCTGGCTCCCATGGAGCTGTGGAGAAGGACTCTGATGACCAGGTGAGTCCTGGGGATCGGGAGCTGCGGGGTAAGACAGTCTCTGGGCTACCTGCATAGCACCCATAGCTGACCCAGCTGTTCTCACTGGTAGGACACAGACAATCTCTCCATGTCCGAGGTTTACTACACGCCTGAGCCCTCACCGGGCAGGCACAGCACAGGTGAGTGCCCAATTGGGCAGCAGCCCTGCCCCACGCCCTCAGCTCTGTGGAGCTTCCAGAGGCAGTGAGGGTGACCTGCCATGCTCCCTGCAGGCAGCGACAGCTGGTTGGAGGGCGCTGAGATGCTGAGCACTGGGGAGGCAGATGCTGCAGATGTCCAGGTGAGCAAGGAGTCCCCTGGTCCCTTCCAGCTCCACACCTCAGCCTGTCCTGGTGCTCTTTTCTGCTATGCATGCCCCAGCCTATGGGGCTGGGGATGCACCCCGCATCTGGCGTGTTGGGTGTAACCATTCAAGGGCTCCCTCTGGGCCATTGCTTATGATCTCTGCCCAGAGCTGTCAGCACAGAGGGGCCGGGACTGCCTCAGAGTCTGTCTCCCTCTGCTGCCTCTGGACTTTCTGGGCTGCTTCCCTCTTCAGCAAGTGCTGACCAAGTTTCCTTTTCCTTTCCCTAAGACATTTGCAACCTGTGTCTTTACAAGTGGCTTCCCCTCTGTCTGGGTCCCTGGGCACTTCCCTCACTGCTGGTCTTTTGCCATATGGTCCTTCAAGCTCTTCTGGTTCAGTCGTGCCTGATGGCAGCTTTCAGGGTATTGCTTGTCCTTCCACAGTGTTCTGGGTCAGTGCAGCTTGTCTTGCCCCTGTGGGGGTTGAACATCTCCTCTCTCTCTCCAGATGGCAGAGGACTTGCTCCAGACCTTGGGGCCTCTGGTCCCTGAAGCTTCAAACCCCAGAAGGATCTTTCTAGATGCCAGCCTGCGGGAAGGCTACTGCCCCTTGCTGCCACACACCATGCACTGCCTCCCACTCTGGCCGGGCATCTCCCTCATCCTTCTGACCAAGGTGAGCAGCCTCCAAGGTGAGCAAAGTGATTCTGGGCTGGGTCCTGGCTGATCCACCTCTCCCCTACCTGTCAGGGCCCCACAACCCAGGTGGCTGTCACCTTGTACCAGCTGCTGGATGGTTTCTTGGTGCTGGAGAGGAAGATGGAAGAGGGGCCAGAGGCAGGAGCCCCACGCTCCTACCCATTCCTGGCAGAGCTGCGGCAGCGCATGGACAAGTTTGTGAAGAAGCTGAGTGGGCAGGACATCCAGGTGGGAGTGAGGATGCAAGGACCCTGTCCTCCTGTCCCCACAGCCTGACACTGAGCCCTGTGTTTCTCTAGTTGCAGAACTCCTGGGTAGACTTCAAGAACAAGATATTTTCCCGGACCGAGCCTGGGAGCTCCCTGGAGTGAGTATGGGGTGGCCAGGGAAAATCTCTGGGGCAAGCGGAGACCTTTCCTAGCCCAGGGGGTGGCATGGCTGTCCCTGCAGCACCAGGGACCCAGGAGCCACACTCAGCACCATCCGTGTCTCCTGGTGCAGGCTACTGCAGGCAGTGGCCAACGTGAAGCAGCAGCTCTGCTCTGTGTATCGCCAGCTCTTCCTGGCCTCCACTGGCCACAGCCTGTCTCAAGGGCTGCGGGATCGTGCCCAGAGACTGATGAGGTGAGTACCTGGAGGTGGCTGGCATCCCTAGGGGGCTGCCCCATATATACCCAGCTGTGCTGGGGCTTATTGAGTGCCAGCCTCTCATTACAACTCTTCTTTGCAGGGAGAAGCTGCTGGACTGGCGGGACTTTCTGCTGGTGAAGAGCAGGCGCAATATCACTATGGTGTCATACCCGTCCCTGCAGCTGGGAACCCAGCCCAGCAAGGAGGGGTCCTCAGGGGGGTAGCAGAGGTGGGAGTTCACCCAAGAACCGGGTGCAAGAGGAGGAGTGTGGTGGGCTAAGGTGGTTTCCTCAAGGCTTGTGGGCTGTATGGGAAGGGCACAAAAGTTGTTGGACACCCTTAACCCACCCCACATACCTGGAGGACTTTCCTGGCCTGGTGCACTTCATCTATGTGGACCGCACTGCTGGGCAGATGATGGCACCATCACTCAGTGTGACAGAGAAGTCCAGCTCAGAGCTGGGCAAAGGCCCCCTGGCCACCTTCGTCAAGAGGAAGGTACTGCTTATGGGGATGGGAGTGGGATGGAGACCACAGGAGGAGGTGACAGTTGGAGGGTTTTCTGCTCAGGCTTCAGGAGCCCCTTGTCCCCCAGGTCTGGTCCTTGATTGCATTGGCCCGGCGATACCTACAGAAGGGCTACACAACATTCATGCTGCAGGATGGCGACTACTGCTGCTCCTACTTCCTTTGGTTTGAGAACGAGCTGGTATGTGGGGTGAGGAAGGGGCTGAGCCCCTCTCCCCTGGCATCTTCTGGGAGCAGGGCTGTAGGTACAGCTGGCTCCAGCTCTGCAGCAGTCCCTTCCCTGCTCCTTCTCTCTACTCTCATCTCTCCTCAGGGCTACAAGCTGGAGGTGATGGAGGTGCCAGTTCTCTCTGATGATTCTGTTCCCATTGGGATGCTGGCAGGAGACTACTACAGGTGAGTAGTTCCCAGCCCTGTGGTTTGGCACTAGGGCCCAGGGCTATGCTGACATGGAGGTCCTCTGTTCTCGCTGGGATGTCACTGCAGGGTGGTACCAGTGCTGTAGTGTCAGCGGGGTTGCACGAGCCCATCTCCTCAGCCTGGTGCTGTATTCCTGCCAGTGGAGAGGTGCTGTGTCCTTGCCAGGGACTTCCTAGGGGAAAGGTGGTTAGAAAAAGGTTGCCAGTCTGTGCTGTGCCTGCTGAGTCCCTGTCTTCTCCTTCCCAGGAAGCTGCTGCGTTACTACAGCAAGAACCATCAGTCAGAGGTAGTGAAGTGCTACGAGCTGCTGACCGTGCACCTGGGCATCATCCCTTCTGAGCTTGTGGTCCAGCAGGGCTGTGACTTGGCCCGGCGCCTCTGGGAGCCTTCCCGCATCCCCCTGCTCTGAGCTGCCTCCAGCCACCTCGGGGCCAGGATTAAAGTGGGTGCATGGGCGTTCCCAGCACCTGGGCTGCTTTCTGGATGTTTGTGAGCCATCAGCTGTACCTGTAGGCAGCCATGGGCAGCCTTCCCATCCTCCAGCCTGGCCAGTGCTGGCACTGCTCACCTTCCTGCTCCCCGGGGCCTTCCCTGGCACCCAGTGGCCTCTAAGGATGAGCAGAGAGGGGGGCTGAGAGGTAGTTGGCAAATTACCATCGTGCTGAAAAATGCATTTCCAAAACAGGATTTATAGTATTGGCTTGGCATCACCAACAGGCTTTGGCCAGAGAACAAAATAGCGTAACCAAATCTATGTGGAGGAATGGGCCCGAGTGCATCCCCTTCTTTCTCCCCAGATGCAGGAGGCAGGGCCCTCAGGGGTTTGCCAGGTTCTGGGGAGGGGCAGCCTGTCCTGCACCCCCTTCCACGCACCCAGCTTCCCAGGCACCAGTCAGCTGCGGGGCTGAGCTCAGTTGCAAGCAGGGGGTAAAGCTGAGGCAGCTTACGTGCTTCCTAGGCACATCTGGGCATGGTGCATGTGCAGACCCGATGAGCACAGCTTGAAATGGGGCCAGCCCCGAGGGATGTTGGCAGACACTGCCCCTTGTCACTCAGTGCCACTCACTGGGGCTGGGGACAGCGATTCAGGGAGCACTGGACCATAGCAGGGCCTTTGCCCCCTCCTGCTGAGCAGGAATTTGCCCTGCCAAGCAGCAATGCTGGGTTCGGGGCCAAGCTCACCCCAAAGCTGCCCCTTTTCCCACTACTCTCAAGGCTGTGCTTGGGGCTTGCCTGCTCAAGGTGGGCCAAGCTCCCCTTGTTCTGCAGTGCTTGTTGGCCCCTGGGTCCTCCCTGGAGCAGAACAGGGGCTGGGGGGCTCTCAGGCCCCTTCCTGCCTGCCCAGTGCCGCCTTAGGATACAGGCTGGGGAGCACTTGGCATCCTGCTGAGCACCAGGCAGGATCTGACCCTGTTGCTTTCTCAGCACCGGGGCTGTTCTCTGGAGCCTCTGCAAGCCCCCAGCAAAGCTCTGCCAGGGTCAGCTGGCAGGGTAGCGCTCGATACATGCCCCTGTCCTGCCCAGCCTTCCTGCAAGAACTGGGACGCAGCGTCCAGCCCTGCACCAGGGCGTACCCTCCCTGGCCTCTGTCCTCTCCTTGTGCCGGGAAGCTCTGGGAGAAGTTCCGTTGTGAAAGCAAAGTCCAGGCTGCGGGGTGCTGGGCAGCCGTGGCCAGGCACTGCAGAGCTATGGCAGCCATGCTGCAGGCAGGACTGGGCATGGGAAGCCCTTCCTGCTGGCTGCGGAGCTGGCATCTGTTCCCAGGGGTGCGGCTGGCCCATGCTGGGGCTGCAGACCGGCTGCAGCGGGAGTATGATGCAGTGGTGATCGGGGCAGGTAACACAGGGCAAGGGAGCCAGTACTGGGTGGTGGGAGGCTGGCAGGGACCCCCAGCTGCCCTCTCCCCAGGACAGACAACAGGGGGTCATGCCCAGGTGGGGACCACAGCAGTGCTGGGAATGTTGTAGACCCCCAGCATGCTTCTTGTGCCAGGGAGGGTGCAAAGATCTGGGATGGCTGGGCGCAGCTGGGGCATCTGCCTTGAGCACCTCCCCCCCCGCCGCAGCGATAGGGCCAGGGGAGAATATTCCTGCTCACCTGTATCCCCATGTCTAGAACCCCCTTATTTGGGTGGTTGCAGCAGCCCTGTGCCCCAGGCTTGGCAGGGTGTCCTGTGCCATGCGACCACCCCACTGCTGAGCTCAACTCATCTCCCTCTCTCCTTGCAGGGCACAATGGGCTGGTGGCAGTGAGTATCAAGAGCTGGGTGCTGTCTCTCTTCCATCCCCAGGGGACAGCAGGGGACCCCAGGGTCTGCACCATGGCAAGGGAGGGTATTGGTGGCAGTGCCCATATGCCTGGGAACACCCACAGGGCTGTGGGGAGTGGGGACCGCTCTGGTAAGGGAGGGCACCAAGTGCAAGTGGCTGCTCTGGGCGGTGAGGGCACGTCCAACCTGGAGGGGTGGGCAGTGTGATGCCATGCTCCCTGCAGGCTGCCTACCTGCAGCGGGCAGGGGTGCGCACGGCTGTGCTGGAGAAACGCCATGTGCTGGGTGGTGCGGCCGTCACGGAGGAGATTGTGCCAGGTACCTCTGCACGTCCCCTATCCCCTCACCCCCAGCGAGCCCTGGACATGGGCATCTCCCACTGCCCCATGTCTCCCAGGCTTCAAGTTCTCCCGGGCATCATACCTGCTCAGCCTGCTGCGGCCACAGATCTACACTGAGCTAGAGCTGCAGGTATGGGCACACATTCTTCACCAGGCTGCTGGCACCTCCCAGCATCTTGGCAGGGTGAGCCTGCTGCCAAGCTGTCTCTGAAGGATGGGTCCTGCTGTCTTGCAGCGACATGGTCTGAGGGTGCTCCCGCGGGACCCCTACTCCTTCACCCCACTGCTGGAGGACAGGAGCTCCCCCCGCTCCCTCCTGCTGGGCCACAACATGGCCCAGACCCAGCAGCAGATCGCCCAGTTCTCCCAGAAGGATGCTCAGGTACTCTGGGGACAAAGCCCTCAAGGGGCTGCGCTGCCCATAAAGCAGCAGGGATGCTCCTGGGTGGGGTATCCATTGCACCCACCATGGTGCAGTCCCTGTTGTCCCTGCTCTGTGTCCTTTCAGGCTTACCCTGAGTATGAGGCATTCATGGGGAGCTTGGTGTCAGCCCTCGACCCACTGCTGGATGCCCCCCCAGTGGATACAGCTGCCCTGGGGCAGGGCTCCCTGCTCCAGCAGCTCAGGGCCCTGCGAGCTCTGCGGCCCCTGCTGCAGGCAGGTATGTCTGGGATTCTGGGGGGCCTGGATGGCAACAGATATTTGCCTGCACCTGGGGTCGGCGATGCAGAGCTGCCCCTTTCCCAGGCACAGGTTCCTCAGGACCCCCAGCCAGGCTTGCAGGCTTCCCCACCTTGGTCTTGCTGCCTGGCCTCCAAACCCAGCCACGCATGGGTAGCCAGCCTTGGCACAGCTGTGTGGGCCTCACACCACTTCTCTACCCCCAGGGCTGGCGTTGGGGCGGCATCTGCCCCACTATTATGAAGTGCTCACAGCCCCCATCTCCAAGGTGAGTGCTGGCAGCAGCAGCGTGGAGCCATGGGCTGCCTTGCTACCTGCTGTGGCAGCTCCCCACACTGAGCCTGGCACTCTCCTTCTCTCCTGGGCCAGGTCCTGGATCAGTGGTTTGAGTCAGAGCCCCTGAAAGCAACTCTGGCTACTGACGCGGTGATTGGAGCCATGGCCAGCCCCCACACCCCCGGCAGTGGGTGAGGCGCTCTTCCCCTGCAGGGCTTATGGCTGCACTATCCCCCCATGCCCTCCTCGGTGCCAGCAGCTCCTTGGCTCTGCTGCACCCCGGTAACCCATGCCTCACCCCGCTGCCTCTCCCTCCCAATGCCTGCTCAGCCTTGCCAGGGTGGCTCAGGGGTTGGGGCTGGGCAAGGAGCTGCCCCCCCATACCTGCCATATGGCTCTCCTAAGTGGTCCCCACCTGCACCTTTGCTGTTTGGACAACTCTGTCCCCAGGTCAGGTCAAGTCCTGGCCAGTGGGTTTTCCCTGTAACTGATCTATGGGGGTCATGGCACCATCCTCACTATGCCCATGCAGAGGCTAGACCTGTCTTCATGGCCAGTGACTAACATGGGGTCCTGCCACTGCAGGTATGTGCTGCTGCATCATGTGATGGGTGAGCTGGAGGGACAGCGGGGAGCCTGGGGCTATGTGGCTGGTGGAATGGGGGCCCTGTCCCAAGCCATTGCCCATGCAGCAGCTGCTCAGGGAGCCCACATCTTTGCTGAGAAGGTACAGGATATCAGGGCGCAGGAAGCTGCATGGCTAGCCTGCAGACAGTGAGGATACTCTTGGTCAAGTCCTGTCCCCTCTATCTGCCCAGGCAGTGTGCCATGTACTGCTGGGCAGGGACGGGCGGGCAGAGGGCGTTGCACTGCAGGATGGGACGGAGGTGAGGAGCAAGCTGGTGCTGTCCAATGCCTCCCCCCAAATAACCTTTCTGGAGCTCGTCCCCCAGGTAAGGCCTGCCGAGGGCTGGTGGGAGCTTGGTGTGGCAGCATCTGCCAGGATGCACAGCCTCTTTACAGCCAGCCTCTGCACTGGCTTCTCCTGTGCCAGGAGCAGCTGCCAAAGGATTTTGTTCAGCGAATCCAGCAGGTTGACACGCGCTCCCCTGTCACCAAGATCAACGGTAGGTACTGGCAGGGCCACCTCCTCTGCTGTCCCCACGGGAGGGACACTGGCACCAGGCTCAGCAAGAGGCTGCACTCCATCCCCTCCTCCTGTGCCCAGTGGCGGTGGATCGGCTGCCCAGCTTCCTGGCTGCCCCCAATGCCCGCGACAGCCGGCCCCTGCCCCACCACCAGTGCTCCATCCATCTCAATTGTGAAGACACCGACCTCCTGCATCAGGCCTTCACTGAGGCCACCCATGGGCACCCCTCCAGCAGGTAGGAGCTTGCAACAGCACACCTCAGTGCCCCAGCGAAGGGGCAGGATGACCATGGCAGGTGGTGCTGAGGGAAAAGATATGGGGTGGCTGAGTCCCCCTCTGCCTGCCCAGCTGGTGTTCTGCTCCCCCAGGCCCATGATTGAACTCTGCATCCCCTCAGCACTGGACCCAGGGCTGGCCCCACAGGGCTGCCATGTCGTGTCCCTCTTCACCCAGTACACCCCCTCCGTGCTGGCAGGCGGGCAGCCATGGGACGAGCAGGCCAGAAATGCATACGCGGATACGGGTACATAATGCATACATGGACCCGGGTAACACCAGGAGTGCTGGTCCCTGCCCATGGGCAGAGCTTCCCTGAGCAGCTCCAGCCACCATGTTCCCCCATGCTGCCCACCAGTCTCTCCATCCCTCTCTAGTATTTGACTGCATCGAAGCCTATGCCCCGGGGTTCAAGTCATCTGTCATCGGCAGGGACATCCTGACACCACCAGACTTGGAGAGGATCTTCGGGCTGCCTGGTGGGGTGGGTACCATGCAGGCTCAGCTCTGAGCATTGCTCCAGTGCCAGCACTGGTGGGCATACAGCATTAGGCCAAGCACAGCCAACTCACGCAGAGGTCTGCTTGCAGAACATCTTCCACGGAGGGATGTCTCTGGACCAGCTATACTTTGCCCGGCCAGCACCATCCTACTCGGGCTACCGGTCCCCAGTTCCTGGCTTGTACCTGTGTGGAAGTGGAGCCCACCCTGGTAAGCAGGCCTGGGAGCTGGGACCCTCCTGGGGGGGCTGCAGGATTTGGCAGGTGCATGTGGAAGAAGAACAAGGGCAGCACGGAATGGGGTGTGTCCACCCCCCTCTCTGCCCTTGCACAGGCGGGGCAGTGAGGCAGGTCCACTGGGGCAGCCCTGGGCTCCATCTCCTGGGGCTGGATCTGCCCACCACTCCCCATTTCTGTTCATTTTCAGGAGGAGGAGTGATGGGAGCAGCGGGACGCAATGCTGCCCAGGTGGCCCTCGAGGACTTCAGGCACCTGTGATAGCAGTACTGATACCACCTTCGCCTTTGCAAGGTTGTGGCTGCAGTGAGCCATACTGACTTCGTGCAGAGACCTGCCTGTCCCCACCTTTCTTCCCAGGCACTGCAGGACAGCAGCATCCCCTGAGAGTGGGGAGGTGAAGGCTAGCAGGGGCCCTTGTTCTCCTAGCTGCTACCATCACCTTGAACACGTGGCTGCTCCTAGCTTGCCATAGCCCAGCCTTGCCCAGGTGGCTTCTGGGCACCAGGCAGCCATGGGGAGCCTCGCTCAGCCTCTCCCCATGCCTGTGGAAATAAACCCTGGCCTAGCCTCTCACTGAGCACTCTCACTGTGGTTTTTCAGCTCTTCATGCAGCTCCCAATGTGCCAACGTAGGGGGCTGCCCTGGGCCATCTGCTCTGTGGCTGGTGATGCAACCCTGGGGAGCTGCCAGAGGGGACAGGCATATCCCAGAGCAGTGACTGGGGACAACCAGCCCCTTGGCCTCTCCTGCACTCACTGATGCAGGCTCAGGTGCATGCAGGGCTATTTGGCTAAAGTCACCCAGACTT
>JAVSBS010004973.1:0-24139 GCA_033124195.1 Coracias cyanogaster | reverse complement strand
CTGGCCTTGAACACCTCCAGGGATGGAGCATCCACAGCTTCCCTGGGCAACCTGGGCCAGGGTCTCACCGCCCTCAGGGTGAAGAATTTCCTCCTCACTTCTCATCTCAGTCTCCCCTCTTCCAGTTTGAAGCCACCACCCCTTGTCCAATCACTCCAAGCCCCTGTAAAAAGTCCCTCCCCAGCTTTCTTGTCGGCCCCTTTCAGACACTGGAAGGCACAAGAAGGTCTCCCTGGAGCCTTCTCCAGGCTGAACAAGCCCAACTCTCTCAGCCTGTCTCTGCTTGCGACTCCAAATTTATTATTTCTAAATTTTTTTCATCCAATAAAAAAAATTGCCAAGACAGACCAAATTAGCCACGCAGGCAGTGCTGCAGTTGCTGCTCGAATCCCCAGCACTGTCACCAAAGGGATCAATACTGGTTAAGGTGGTTTTCTATGCGCTCCTTATCATGAGATTCAAAACTAGTAACCCCCCAAGTCTGCAGATTAAAGATGTATTTGTACCTATTTTTTAAAACCTCAGCATTCTCTCTCCATCTCCTGAAGCATTCCATCCAAAACCAAGAAGAATCAATTTCAACGCTTTCCTTTACCCCCTCTTTCCAGGGCTGAACATGGGGCTTCTGGAGAGAAAATCCTATTTTTAGAGCCATTATAGCAAAGCGTATCCTTACACTATTAAGTCTGAAGCCAAAGGGAATTTTTTAATCAAGAACAATAGTAATACTTGTTTCTTCTAAAGCCCTTTTTTTTAGGTCTTGTAGCATTTGGTAAAGGCAATAGTTGTCTTTGGTACAGACACTGGAGCAACAGGAGATGCAAGATCCCAGCTCTGAGGTGAAGCCGTTTGCATGGTCCCATTTTGCAGGAAGGGGTGAAGAAGAGTGGTCTGATGCAAACAGCTCCTCACCTGAACAACGAACTCAGCGCCAAGAGCTGGCAGAGACGAGGCCCTGCAAACGCTGGATGGTAACAAGGGTGTCATTTGGTTTGTTAGCTGCATGGCTGGAACTAACATTCACCTCGCTGAATCTAGTTTTGGTGGAACTACTCTAGAATCTCAATTAAGCCTTCAAAGCTTGGACTTCTAAAATGAGATGCAGCAGCTTCAACACCGGACAATTAAACCAACTCCCTCACGAGCAACACGAGCGAGAAAAGCCAAGTGCTGCTGCCACGGTGACCCTGATACTGGAGAACACACAGCCGGTTCTTACCCATGACACCTCTACTAATAGCTCCAAAAACCAGCCTCCTCCAAACTATCACCTACAGCTTGTTTTGAGTGGAAGGCTGGGACAGCTTGGTTAATAAAAGGTCGGAATTTTGAAAGGCTCATTAGGTTAATAACTCCCACAGGAGTGGGAGTTACTGGGGCCTTGAGCAACCTGGTCTAGTCCTGTACTCTGTGCAGAACACCATTCGACCAGCTCATTTCATTGGGAGAGGCTGGAAGAACTTCTGAAACCCCATAATGAGTTTAAGCTGTTTCATCAAAATATCACAACTCTCACATACACATCCTGGGGAAAGCATACACAAAGTAGCCTACAGTCCTTCAGTAGGATGAAGAGAAGATGGAAGAGAGAAATATTTGCTTGTGCTCACTTCGAAGTTCTATCCTGTTACTATTCATTCACAGCAGAGAACAGGGAAGTTAAAGCTCTGTGCAGTTTTGAGGCGGTTTTACACCAAGCAAATCTGGACTTTGCTTATCTTAGCAATGAAGCTCGGAAATCAAGCCTGTCTGACTTACAAATGAGAAACCCACAAAAAGCTCGAGAAAACCTTGGGAAAAATATAAATACCCAGGACAGTATTTTGAATGCTTTCAGGTGAAGCAGAACAAAATGTCGTACAAGGCACCCTAATTCTCCTTTGGGGGCAAATAGAAACTGTGCTGTTTATTTATCACCAAATGGAATTCCCCTAAATTTATGAATGACGATAAAGACCTGGAAGGAGCCATGTGTACGTACCTGGACTGGTAAACTTACAACAGTTTTGAAATGGCAGTGTATACACCGTAACACATTACATGCAGAAAGAGAAGGACATTTAAGATATTATTTATTACATGCTTTTGTCTCAGCTCTCAGTAAAGTGTGATGTGAATCTAAGACTGATAGGGACTCTGCAAGGATATAATCTCTGATACAGAAGGTGAGACAAACAAGCCTTTAAATCAAAAGCTGACATAAGCAACCAGATTGTGTAAAGAAGGCAGAAAACAGCACATTTTTCCCCAAGGTATGAATTTCCCCTGTGGTTTCTAAGGTATGGGACAGTAAAAACTGATACAATGGACATTTAAATACTTTAACTTGCCCTTGAGACCACACATTGGAAATCTCCTCTACATTGTATCTATATGCTGTCAGTCACTTGAAGCTTCATTTGCAATTTATTCACCCTAACTTTATTTTAAAACCCTGGTTACTGTAAATTTGTCACTTTAAATAATGAAAAATAAGTTTACGAAACACCAGACAAAACAAGCTTAACACCTTCCTTTCATTTCCATATTCTTACAACAGCGAAGAAATTAAACAGCATGTTGTATTTAAAATATTCCCATTAAATGACAAGAATAGTCCACTTGTGCAATTAAACACAAAATGAGACTTTCTAAATCTTGCCCTGATTTATCAGCATGCTGACTGAATGTGCAATGTTTAATGGTAGTGAAAACCGTCCAACTTCATGCACTTCCAAAATCATCAGATGAGCAAGATCGTAATTTTTTACATATCACTCCTCTCTAACAGGTGAGAGAAGAGAATAAAGTATCTTGGAATAGATGGCTCAAAAATCATAAATATCAGTATGTGCTTTTAACAAATATGCATTATTACGGATTGGTGAGCTTTTTTTCCCCAATATAGAGCAAAGTTAAACTTTACATTATAAGCTATTTTTGCATAGTGAAGCAGCTCAGACCTTTCTACAGCTGCCTCTGAAGTTACCTGTGTCACGTGTAGTGACAACCCAGGAAGAGCAGCAGCACGGCGCTGAGCCACGGCTGCGATTCTCCTGTGACTAACTTGCTCTGGGAAACAGTTTGGTGACTTTTGAGCAGCGTGAAGCTGGGGTTACCAGCACCAGCCATCCCAGCCTGTCTCGTGCTGCGCTAGTTCGAGCATGCCCGCCCTGCCTTCCTGGAACTTAGCCTACAGGGCAGAAACAACTCCTGGATCTACAGCAGCTCCGGTGCGGGTGCTGCACGCTGTGTGACATCCAAGCCCAGAACTGCTCAGAGCTGCTGCTTCCTCACTGGCCTCAGAGGTTCAGCAACAAGCCTTTTGCAGGGGCAGGCTGGAGGAAAGGCTGTTTCTGATGTAACTCCCTCCAACGAGCACACAACGCAGACGCCAACGGGAATTTCTAGAAGCTTGGCTGGGACTGGTACTGCCAACACTGAATGGAAGCTGAGAAACCATCCCGCTGCGGGGGCAAATAAAGTGCACTGAAGGTGGCTCTTTGAAGAACCCCTTCGGATCCCAAACTCAAAATCTCACACTGCAACAAACCCCAAACAGATTTCGAAACCAATTAAAACTGATCCTTACAGGCTGCTCTAATCGTCTTCAGAAAGAGCTGCCTGGCAGCACCATCTTGTTGGCAAGACCAACTCAGGTCACAAGAGAAGACAGCCAAAGGAACAAAAGGATATTTCAGATGCTGAGACGAAGTATTTGTTATTCTGTCAGCAGTGCTCAGTCTTTTAGCAGTACAATTATTTTCTAAGTTGCAATATTATCCATCAGAAAACAAATCTGAAATATGCAAATGCTTGTCTTTATCAGGACTAAAACCTCTACATAAAAGATTCAATGAGAGATAAATTTAAAATGCCAGAGTGATTCCAAAAGCACACTTAGGTTAATGCAAAGGCAGATGCAACCCACCACAAAGCATCTAGAGGAAACTAAGCTGGCCTCAGATTTACCCTGGGAGCCTGTAACACCAAAGAGAAGTCAACAGCCTCGCTGCCAATAGCAAATCTCTCTTGAATGCTACCTCAAACCTATTAAGAAAGTTCAGAAAATGTTTAGAAGTTTGTTTTCTTCAATCTAGTTTGAGTGACCTAAAATATAACAGTGCTCCATATTGCTATACTGCCCTATAAACCTCACAACTGCACGGGATCAACTCCTACTTTTATTAAGTGAAGATCAGCTCTTAGAGACTGTCAGTCTTACAAGGAAATGTAAGAAACAGCAACAGCGTTAACAGCGCAGACCCAAAACCCACAACAGCATGGTCAATAGAACCAATGTAGAGCTATTTATCCTCGCTGCCAGTAGGTTCTTGATCAGAGACTGCAATAATACTTTATAGCCACAGAGGTGTTCAAAAAACAGGTAGATGTGGCGCTTTGAGACATGGTCTGGGGCTTAGGGAGATGTTCAAAGAAGTGTGGACTCGCTGATCCTAGAGGTCTTTTCCAACCTGAACGATTCTATGATTCTATTCTAACACGGATGTACTCCACCATTACTTAGAGTTAGATAATTTTTTCTCTTGGTTTGGGATTTACAATGTCCCCGAAATTACTTTCTCTGCCCCTACTCCCCAAATATAACTGGAATGGTTATAAACTCAGGAAAATCTGTTTCATGAAGCTACCCATAAAAGTGTCTTGACAACCAATCTCTTGTCATATGATGCAAAGACCGTAAAAATAACTGATTTCTGCAAAAAATCCTCAGCAGAAAATGTCTCGGTATCTACAGAAATAGAAGAACATTTATTTCGTATAATCTGCTATAGTTTTTCATTCTAGTTGTTATCAAATTTGGTGCTACATGAAATCATTAACCAAAAAGACTCAGTGTTCATATGTACCCTATATTTTAACAGAAGCTCTTAATGTCAACTGTATTGACAAAGAAGTCGCAGCAATGAAATGTGGCAATTGCAATATTTTAATTATATTTCATAAAAATATTGCAAAATCTGTTTAAGATTAAAAATAGGATTTGAATAAAGGAGAATTAAAGTATTAATAATAAAAGGTAATAGAGCAGAAACTGATTCTTCAGACAGCAATACCTTTAAACTTTTGTAGTATATGGTCCTGTTGATCTCCAGAGGAAACAGATTCTGCTCCTTCCCTGAACGAGCCCAGTTTATATAGCGCAGCCAGTTCCCTTTGGTTGGATCCGTCGCATCAACACACATCCATCCCAGATTCGGGTAATACACCTATGAGACAAAAACCGCGTTAGGCAAACACACGTTCAGACTGCGGTGTGCACGCGCTACACTGCTGCGCGTTTGAGAGCTCTACGAAGTAGTTACCACCCAAGGACAGAGGTAGGGCTTGGACTGCACTACTCGTCTTCCACTAAAAACATTGTAGAACTGGTACAATTGGAAAAAAAGTACCTTTTGGCCTTCTCTGAAGGTTCTGGACTCAAACCCAGCCTCCTTAACTCATCTCCTGCAACATTCACTCAGCACCAGTGCAGATAAGGAATAAACTAAAATCCCAATTTCACCATAATTTTCCTATTCTGTTACACAATGTTGTAGGTTTTTATTGGTTCTGGCACTACAAGTATTTCTAGGTCTTTTCAAACTGTTTTACATTTTCAATTTCAAGCACACTTCTACAACAGCTTAGAACAGGGACTTAAATTTTATTTCTTTTCTGTTGATACGCTATGGTTTAATAAAATAGCATTTTATCAAGAAAGTTCCAATGAATATATCAAAATATTTTTTGTTTCTTTCCCAAATAGAAAATAACTCCCTTAAACTGTTTCGGCATGGATTTCATCAGCTGACTTATGAAAGAATGTCCATCAGCACACCCAGCCCTTGCAATATGAAGGTGTTAAGAGCTCCACAGAGCAAGCCTGTAAAAACAATCCATTCAGTTAAAAAGGGAGAAAAGAGGCGAACAGTGCTGTGGAAGAGTTAACATACAGAAGATATGGCAAAACATAAAGAAGTAATAAAGTGTTATTAGCTTTTATATTGGTTTTTTTTCACAAAACTAAATACTTTATTACTTTTCAGTTAAAAGCTTCTAATTTATAGAATATTGTTTAAAGGCCTTGCGTGCTGTGAGAAAGAAACTAGCTCCAACTCCTCTATGTAACATTGCGACTTTAAGTGAGTCCTGTAAACCACCATAAAGATCACTCAGCACAGTTGTGCCCATCACTCTGAACTGGCAGGTGACACTTCGCTCTGTTCTCAGTCACTCGCTGTCCTTTTTCTATCTGTGGCTTTTCTCTGACAGAAAATGAAAATATGCTCAAGTCTGTTTCTCTCCTCAGACATGGCAAGCAGACACTCATACACAACTCATCTTTTGCAGAATGATCCTCTAGCTTGACAGTTCAAAATTACTAAACTTACAGAATCACGGAATGGTTTGGGTTGGGAGGGATCTTAAAGATCATCTCGTTCCAACCCCCTGCCATGGCAGGGACACCTCCCACTAGAGCAGGTTGCTCAAAGCCCCATCCAACCTGTCTTGAAAATATCGAGTGTTAGGGCATTCACAATCTGCCCGGGCAACCTGGGCCAGTGTCTCAGCACCTTCAGAGTGAAAAACGTCTTCCTAATTTCTAATCTAACTCTCCCCTTCTCTGGTTTAAAGCCATCACCTGTCATCCTATCACGACAAGCCCTTGCCTGAAGATGCCAGCCGTTAGAAGCCTTACATTTTCTTTAGATTAACTTCACTAAAGTAACAAATGGGATTCTTTTGGAAAAGGCTGTTCTCCTAGTTGGCAGGTCCATCCACCCAACTATTCCCCTACACCACCATCCTTTTACAAACCATATTTTCTAACAGTTAAGATTCTGATGAGGTTTCAGGTATCAGCATATGGGGCCAACTGTTGCAATCTCATTTTAGCTGCTTTTTTCTCATTCCAAAATCAGTATTAAAGCGTGTCTACACTTTGAAATCTACATAATATCCAAGGTCTTATGACTATCAGTGGAGCTTAAAGAGCTATTCAGCTGCCCAGACACTATTTGCTTTAAGGTAAGCCCAAACACAAGCAGCACAAAAAATGCTGCAACAGTTGAGAACTTTTATAGAAACTCCAAAAGCAATTCCTGGAACAAAGCTGGTTTACAAAGAGTAAATAAGGAGGAGTGCTGAGGCTCCTTACGAGATTCCATATCCTCCTGATTTCCCTAATTTCATAAGCAGTTGATGGTACTCAGCTGCAAAAGGCTACCACTCAGGGTTCAAGCTGACAAAAGTTTTACCAGCAGCAGACTCGTAAGGGGAGGAGTGATCCACAGACAGTACATAAGAAAATTAATACAGCAATTTTAAATAGTTCCAATAGTTTAAAGCTTTGTAATTCAGAATAATCGCTCAATCCAAGCATCTATAAATATCTTTGTGATGGCAGACATAGATAGATGGCAATTATTTCTCATCATGTCTATTTCTAAAATCTCTGGAAAAATTAAAGGCTAAAGACAAGACACTGACCTAGTGACAGGTATCTCTGTCCTTTTACAAGCCGTTTCTTACCTCCCACATGTATACATTGCTCTTAACTTGAGATCTTTTTTTCTTGTCACCAACAAACGGTCCAAACTTCTTGCCTTTTAAAATTGATTTTGTTGCCCAGACACCTGAAGAGAAAGAGATTAGTAGTTAAAACTACTCTAACTTATCTCAAGCAAATCTTCTAGTCACAATTAATATTTCTTAAATCATCACATGTGTCTGTCTCAGATCGGGAAGCATTCTACAATATTAATATCACGATAGGGAAATTGATGTTTATTAAAATTAATTCAAAGAATCCTCTCCCCAAAACTCACTTCAATCATGAAAGGTTTAAGCATTTACCTGGTTTCATTCTTTGCTTATGGGCTACTGCAGCTCTGTAGACAGAAAATTACTTCAATTTTTCTTGTCCTTCAGCTGATACTCAGAATACCATAAAAGCACTGCAGGTTTTATAACGAAAATCCCAGATTTCAGCTGTTTAGCTGAGTAAACACGTTATTAAAACACAAATCCTATTTGCTATCTCTGAAGCAATGCCAGGCGCATGAAGGCCTCGTTGAAGTTGCGAAACTAGTTAATAGGATATTTTGAAGGAAAACTTTTAGGATTGGTTAAAACGTGCATCTGCCCACAAATTTATTAAAAAGATTTAACCAAACTGAAAACAGATAGCTGCATTTCACATTTTATAGTATGAAAACTAAGAACAGATTGACGAATAATTGCTAATTAAACACAGCATTCTCATTCGGACCATCAGGCTCATACTAGAAAAGATTAACCTTGCTCCAAGGAGCTTAGAACCTGTTACTAACAGTAATGAATCTGCCATCAGGTTCATTCCTCCAACCACCAGCTTTCAGTATCAGGTACCCAGTCTGCAACTCTGATTTCCATCAGAGTTCTCCCATGCTGCACTTTAAGAAAGAAGCCAAATGTTTGGCACCTATTACACAAACGCCACTTTGCTCCACATAGCACCTTCCAAGTTGGCACCAAATTTGTTCTTATAAACAGGACTTTTTCTACGGATTGGACAGCGAGTTGCAACATTCTCAATAGAGAACAGTGTAAGCTGCAAAACACAAACCCAGTGAAGTAACATATCAGTGTTTTCATAACCTAAACTATCTGCATCTTGGTCCACCTTTGACCCCGATTTTGATGTTCTAGGAGCATCATCTTGGGATGCTGGAGAAACTTAGAAGCTGTGTACTCTTTCCAATTCTCTTATTCCAGATAAACGCACCAGACACCATCTCTGCCCAGCACAGGAGGACGCCAAACTTGCAACTGTCATTTATGCAAGCTAGTGTAAAAACTTTCATTCTCTTTCCGCAGTCCTACACTCACCAAGCCGTGTCTTGTCAACAGCAGATGGGAAAAGCCTCACATCCTCAGGAAGCCCCCGAAGTACATGCTCAGGTACATCATCCAAGGTCTCCACAGCGACAGTAGATTCAGCTGTGTTCTACAAGTCAAAAAAGCACAAGAGATGGTCAACCCACACAAGCTACAAAAACTCCTGCCTTGGAATTTTATAGACCAGCAACCTGGTGTCCCTGCCCATGGCAGGGGGTTGGAATTATATGATCTTGAAGGTCTCTTCCAACCCAAACCATTCTCTGATTCTAAGAAATAAAGTAAAATTTCTGAATTGCCATTCCAACTAGGGTTCCCTCCATCATCACGCTAATAGAGAAGGATCTTTTAATCAGAATAGTCACATTTTATCTATTATTTTCATTACTTTGTTCACGCTTTAATGCAGAGTTCTAAGACCGCATTAGAGATACACGACAAACACTGGTAACTACAGCTGCTGTAAATATTGTTTCACTTTAGTTAACGTTTTGATCACTTTAGTTTTGTTTTGATCACAAGAAGTATACAGTGAGTAAATCTAACTGAAAGAGTCTTCATCTACCTCTTGGGCCATTTGCCATTTCATTCATTTTCCCTGGCCTCTCTTTAACAACAAATTGAAAATTCTCCCTTGAGTTACTTGGAGAATAGAGCTGAAGGTCTTTTATTTTTCCTGTCTGAACACGACTTACCTGACAGCACTATTATATTATACCTAAAGATGAGTGAACAGAAAAACACTGTGGTTCTCTATCTTGGAAAATACCTGTATTTTTCAAAGTGTAGTTTCCTATGAGTTCTGGCTTAGTGTTAAGTCTCTGAAACCAGTCATTAATGTGGTAATTGAAAACTCATCCACGGAGCAGTTTTCAGTTGCGTTATTTTCACTGATCAGTTATGCCATGAAAAACTACATTTAACAAGTAATTAGGTCAGTAAGAGCACTGTTACATGCTACTTTATCTTGAGACAACATTCCTTTGTGCCATTTCTTTTTAAAGTTCTTCCAAATTTCAGATAAAACATTGTAAAGACGATCTGCCTAGTCTATTACGCTGAGACTTCTTCAAAAACGTATCACTTAAGGGTTCATAGAAAAAGCACTAGTTTTAGTATCTCCAGTTCCTTAAACATTCTGTTAAAGCATTTGAATGACTTCGATCATACAATATATTTGTAAACAATATGTTTAATTCTATTTTTTAAATCAACAGCTTGCATTTTTCAAAAAAAGTATGTAGCCAGAAAACGTACAAGCTCCTACACAAACTGTCCAGAAAGTTTAACTCAACTAAAAAAGGAAGTAGATTAACTTTCCCTTTAAATTACAGGCAGCTACACCAGACCTAATCTAACATTCAGCGCTAGTCTTGTCTGAAAATGAGCCACAAAAAGTTTTCAGTTTCAGCTGTACACTAGATCTTAAATACAACCTCTTCTGCTAGAAAATGTTTCTGACCGCTTCTGACAGACTTAAGAGCAACACACGATGTTTTTAGCGGAAATCTTTGCTAGCTGCATACTTTTTGCATATTGGGTAGTTAGAAGATGCGAGAAGTTGTTAGAAGTGTTTCAGGGCACAAACACCATTTGTCCAAATTACACTGCTGAAAAGTGTAACTGCCAATTAAAGTAACGAGAGGCAAGGAACTGCCACGCTAAAATACACGTATTTGATTAAAACAGCATGCAGCAAAGCAGCCGGAATGCAGGAAAAACAGGAATTTTTTTTCGTTTTCATCTAAGCTAACTGGTATTTCAGTCAGAGTATAAGGACAACTCAGAGTTTCAAAACAAAGGGCAACTGCGGGGCCAGACCTGCTCCTGCAGCCTTCCTACACACACATAACCATTCCAAACCAAACAAATCTGGGCACTTCTGTGCATAAAGGGAAGAATTATGTAAAGCTTCAGCAACAGGAATAACTCGCCTAGAAACTCCTAACTGATGACGTTGGAAATGCAGAGCAAAGCCCGAAGATCAGTACCCACCACACTGAGCGTAATTTCACATATATTGGCAATTCTTGATTTCCCATGTTCAGATGATGACTTCCAGGCATACTCATCTCATCAGTCCCCAACAAAACAATCTAAAATAGTTTCTGGTATTGCCTGATGTGAAAACCCTTGGGAGAAAGACTACACAGAAACAGAAGGAGAAAACCATACTCCAAGTACTGAGAAGCACATACAGCTCACAAAAATTAGAAGCTATTTGTTTTACCTACTAAATTGAGGATGTTGCAGTAAACTAGCTACTCCAATGTGTACACCAGAATATGCACTTGGGATACAGTCTACTCTGCCATGAACACAGACAGATCCTGCACTACCCAGTACTGAATGGTGGGTGGACAGGGACAAGCTACCAAACATACTGGAGATCGGTAACATGCGTAAGACTCCCATGGTAGCTGCCACAACAAAGTGTGGATTTGAATGTACTGCACAGAGCTACTACTGAGTCTACTGTTGTCTTTCTCCTGCCCTATTTACAACCTCCAAACAGGCCATTGCACTCCAAAGACTGATGTTAAAGTATCTGCACGTCAACTTCACAGCTCTGCAACAAACAGAACGAGCTGAAAGTAGCTTTTAAAGAGAAGAAAAGATTTTAAGTAGCATCATAAAAGGTATCATTTCAGTGTCTAGAATCATAGAATGTGAGGGGTTGGAAGGGACCTCTAGAGATCATCGAGTCCAACCCCCCTGCCAAGCAGGACCAGAGGATCTAGGGCAGGTCACACAGGAACGCATCCAGATGGGTCTTGAGGAGGAGGAAGAGACTCCACAGCCTCTCTGGGGAGCCTGTTCCAGTGCTCTGGAACCTTCACAGTAAAGAAGTTCCTCCTCATGCTGAGGTGGAACTTCGTGCGCTTAATCATAATTCCTAAATAAATCAGCAGCTTGGCACCCTTAGCCAGCAGGTTATAATTAATACAAAAAGTTTTAAGGTATTTTTATATTGAAGTTTGAAAGGCAAGAGTAAGCTAATAAATTATTTACAAATGTCTAGTAAATGATTAATTCCATTTTAAGGAGTGTACAATGTTCAAGAGGCTGCTTATAGTATTATTCATACTATTATTTTTATAGCACAACAGTAAACACTACACACACTTGCCATTAAACAACTCATTCCGTCACCTAATTATAATCAGAAAATACTATTCCTGATATAAATGACCTGAATTTCAAAGCATGCTCAATTTCCCATAAAATCTGTCCACGTTATGAAAGAATTGTGCTTGGTGAGAACCACAAACCACAGGCAACAGCCCTAAAAAAAAGGGACCTGGCCTCTGACATCAAACCTGGGCCAAGAGAACACAGAAACTGGAGGTGACGGCAGTAACTAATACGAAGGATCACAGAGTCATAGAGTCAGTAAGGTTGGAAAGGACCTCTAAGATCATCAAGTCCAACCATTATACTCAACTCTGAGCAAATTTTAGGAGGTGTTAAACTGAGGAATAGCAGCAACTTGGGCAACACTACAGTCGTCCAAGTAAATCCCAGAGTTCTGGGAATGATTCTTGCTTTTATATGTAGCCATAAAGCAGAGACATGATTGTATTTTTCATATACTGGGTAATACTCGGAACATTTTTAATCGAGCACTTATGAAATATGTCATGCTGAAAGTCTACTAGAAATATCTTTTTAAAGGGGTCTCTATATGCTATTACATTTAAGGTTTTTGTCTCTAAAGCAAAATAGATAAAGCCTCCGAACCCTTTCTACTCAGCACCACTCTATGTGAGGGTGCTGCAATTACTGTCCATTTATGAAGGAGACCTGCCAAGTTAAAAGAACACGTCTTCTGCCAGCTTTACAGCAATGATAACAAAAACTATAAAACTGGAGTCATAGCAAGGTTATCCTATTGCTGCCTTGGTAAGCCCTAACAGCTGCACAGACACATCCTGGAGAGCTATTTGTAGGGGAAAAAGACCCCCCAGATTGGAAACCGTGGAAGGAATAGAATGCCAGAAATCCCTTCCCATCCAACAGAGTGAAGAAGAAAAAAATAAAATAAAATTTAAAAATCCTTGTTCTATAGTTATAGTAGCTGAAGTCTATTCAAAGCAGAGGAAAGTTTTATTTTGCTATTCCAACAATCCAAAAGGAAAAACAGTGATGAAAGAAGCCTGATTTTCAGACATCTGTCAGCCTTGAACTGATATGCAAGACGCCACGTCTCATCAGATGAAAAAGAAACACACTCTTCTCGGCACATCAAAGAAACTGAAATATCTTTCCAGCCCAGGATTTCATTAGGGGAGAACGAAGCCTATTTTTGTTTCTAACAAATTATGTAGATGCATAGATGAAGGGGACTAATGCGAGTGAACAAGACAGCTAGCAGAAAACACTGCAAGTTTCAAGCAAATAAAAGCAGGCTGTTTCTTATTGGGATTTGGTTTTTTGGGAGGGGTTTGTTTGGTTTCGGTTTTTCAGGTTTTTGACAAGCATAGCTAGATGAGCAGTTAAAAATCTCAAGCCTCCAAATAAATTTTAACCCAAAACTTTAAACATCACACTTAACTGATACAGACAGAAGTGTAAAGCACTGTGTCATATCGTCTGATGTGTCTGGCCTGTTCCTTAATAGTTACAACCCCTTTTAGCCATAAAGAAACCCCAAACTGTTCTATCATTTAAGCAGTTTATTTGTATGGAGTAATATACAATCATAACTTTATTTTGCATCTATGACATAAAAGAAACATTCAGAGAATACAGCACTCAGACCCACTGGACACCTTAATGGCTTTCACAAGTACCGGAAAATTGGATATGGCCTTGTACAGAGCAATATATTTCACACCTCAAACAAATGGCAATAAGTAGCCAAACATTACACAGTAAAATGAACAACAATTTCGTTCAGTCAAATCAGGGCAATCTTATTTTATTTGCAACTTAAATGTAGCTACTTAAACATTTTCCAGATCACAACTTGGCCCCAAGGAATGTCTGCCTACCAAATGAAGAAATACTATATTTCAATCACTTTTCCACCCATCACATTTAAATTGTTTGGTTTTGGTTTTGGTTTTTTTTTTTAATTTCATTTAAAAACCTCACTTCTTGATAAGGACAGGGTACTGGTGCATGTCCTAAGCCCACTTCTGTATTTAACTGAAGTTCTAATATGGTATTTTTCACTCACTCCAAGACTGTAACTGTGAACACAAGAGCACTTGAAGCTTATTTCACTTTTAATCTCCTTGCTCTGAAGTTCACCAGAAATACTACACTGCTAGCATTCAAATTAGCAGAGGTGAAGTGAATTAAGAACAATGCAAAACAATTATCTGAGGGCTGAAGAGGTGCCTTACCCGGAACTCTCTTTTCTTATTTGCTTCAAATTCAGAGTCAGAGAACTTTGACTGTACCTTTCAACACATTAAGAATTTTTTTCACATAACTTTCAATCTAAATGTGCCTACAGACCAACCGCAAATTAGACTATAATGTTACAAGCAGTAATTAAGCAGAGCAGAAACAGTACCTGAAACAAGATGTTTACAGATGATCAGAGATTAGAACAAAAAGGGAAAAAAAAAATCATCCTGAATGATGCGATGAATAACAAACACTCAGTATTATGTTTTGGTGGAAGCAGGATTAAGATAAATGAAATAACATCACTGAAGAGAGGGGGACGTGGCAGGGAAGTCAGAAGAGGCAGCTGGGAGAAGGAGGTGAAGCGACCAGGGAAGCTGACGCAGCCAGCTCGCACAAGAAAGGCAGTGAGCCGCAGAAGGGACTCTGCCTCTCCTGAAACCTTTCCTGCCTACCTTCTTTGCAATGATTTCACTGGGTGCGCCTGAAAATTAAACAAGTATCAGAAATATGTAAAGTAATCATTGAATAACTCAGAGGGAATGAGGGAGGCAGTTTTAGTACAAGCGCAGCTGTAATTTAATAGACACCTTCACCAGTTTTTACAGAACTGCCTGCACAGCTTTCCAAGCAGCGTACAACCTTCTTCCTACTGTGTCTTAATGCAGCCTGAGATGCAGTAAATGCTACCAATCGAAACCCCGTGTTTGCTTGGGTTTCTTTAAATATTCAGCATATTCTGATGTATTTTACATATTCAAGGCAGATCTCTTTTTAAAACTGATAAAGAATGTATACAGTGTATCCTGAGATAGTAATTTTAATCTTCCAAGAAACTCCAAAATATTAATTTGAATCAAAGTTGCCCTTTTTTTTTTTTAAATCCTCCTTTCTACTTCATACAAGAAGGCCATAACCAAGCATTTACAAAAAGGTTTTCCTTCAAGACTTCAGTGGGATAAATGACAGAACTAGCAATCTTTTCATTTAAACCAACTTAACAACGGCCCAATTAGTTTCAGGGTCACTAAAGTCACACCAAAAGCAGAGATAAGCAGAATGAAAGAAATACAAGAACCAAACACTTGAAAGGTGTTCGGCATCAGGCAAAAACATTTCTGATACACTCCTGGCACTACAACTCGTCAACAGTGAATGAAATGACAAGGGTGCTGCAAGAAAAAACCCCACAGGGTTGATGCTAAATACACATTTAATATGAATGGGAATTGAATAATAAAAAGCCATATGAGCTCTGTACACTTTAGAAACTCAACGTGAAAGCCAGAAACAGCAAGGGCTCCAAGCTACCGTTAACTACTCCCAGAGGCAGGTGCCAGCTGTAAGGTGACACATCCCAGCGCTGCATCACCAGTATCAGCAGTCCCAGTAAGGAAGATGAAGACGTTGCTTTGCTACAGCACAGAAATCCTCCTGAATTCTAGAAACAGATCCAGGGCAGGGGAACATGAGGACAGACAGGACGCGAGGGGACACGGACACACAAATGGGAAGGAAACAGCTAATTATAACAATTAAAGAAGAGGATCAATTAAAGATTAAGATCCACAGCTTTCAGAATTCTAGCAGAACCCAAAGCTTAGTAGAGTGACTAATAAAGCAGGACAGTTTCTCAGGCAAACAGAGCAATGGACTGTTCACTTCATGCCACCAAGTGCATTCAAAGCAGACCTTGAAGATGAAAAGATTTCACCCATGGGTCAATAGAAATAAATTGTGAAGCAATAGTTAACCTAGCTACCCCAAACTACATTATGAATGCTTCAAAGTGTCCTAACGCAAATGTTATTTGATTTACATACATTTTATGTTTGTGTATAGATACAATAAATAGGTATTTTTACAATACATACTCCAAGGCTCTGATGAATATTCTATTTTGCTTTTTACTTCTTAAATATGCACATATATATTGAAAATACTTTAAATTGCGGGAAAAAGCAACAGGAAACACCGCACCAAACCATTTCTCTATGTAATTACTTATGTATATAGTTCTCTAACTTCACTGAGAACATAATCAGCAAAATGCTAACTGATGGTGACCAAAGTAAGGGCATAAAGGGCCATAAAAACACGCATTACATAGAGGCATCAATAGTATAAGTATACAAACCATTTTACATGGCTGTGTACCGGGGCTGTTTCTGGCTAAGGAAGTTTCTGTTCATAGCTGACTTTTTTAGCGAATAAAAAATGCTTTTCCTTTGGTGTCATACCCATGTCCATGTTCCCAAAGGGGCTTTGTGAGATCATCCAAAGACAGAAGGACTTAGGAGAAAAATGTAAGGCAACGTGGTACTTTTTCTGTAAGTATCTCTAAGAAATACAATTGCACATGTGGACAAGCAGATGTACAATTCCTTCCAGGACAGACAAATGCAACATAAAATCATGCACGCTTGGCACTAGATTAAAACAACACCCTCCAGTCAGGCTCTTCTTGCCCCCACATAGCAGAGCACCGCATCACAAAGGAAATGTGCTTTCCCACTCTTTACACTTGATTCTAGGCAGAATGCTTTGAATTCCAGAAAACTGTGAAACTTCCTGATCAATTCAGTTCTGTGACAGATTGCTCACTGTGCATTTCAAATGGTGAAGTGGTTAAAAAAAGAAAAAAAAAGGAAGCTTTCAATTTTCAAGCCACTTCTATAAGGAGCTGATTTATTACCAAAAGCCTTAGGATGAAATAGATTTTTCTGGAAAGGTGGTCTTCCAAGAGGTGCCAGCAGTAATAATGTACATGCTGCTAAAGGGAATTCACACACACAAAAATCTTAAATCCATGAAATAAAATAAATATCACAAGCATACATGTTGTGGAAAGGAGGACTAAATTTAGTGACACTGAAGATTTTAAGGAACATTTCTTTAGTGGATTATTTACTTCTCTTATTAATAATTAACTGTTCTAACATCTAAGCATTTTCATAGTCTTACATTTATACTTACCTGATTCATTTTGAATTCCTGTTGTGTTCTGAAAAGACACACACAACAAAGAAACTCCTTTGATTACATGAGCCCTAAAAAGAAAAACAGACAATTGTAACATGTACCTACCTACAAGTTTACACTGAATTGAAAGCACACACAGACCTGTAGTTTCTCTCCCTAAAGCATTTGTCACAAAGCAGCCTATCGCTTTATAAAAAAGAAAATCTGCTTCAAGCTATAGCTTGTTATTATAGCTCAAATCTACAGACTAATCTCAAGATCAATATCTATCATTAATCTTTCTCCCACTTTTAACTGATGATGCAACAGAAATGTGCTCAAGTAGAATAGTTTTTCGTTTTTAAAAGCAAGTTTGCTTGTTCAAGATTGAGTAAATAATTTAGGAGTCAGATCTCTTTAGAATTTACAATCAAAGCATTACGAAAGACCTCAGGTGGTTTTCAAATTCATAAAATGCATGCATTTGAGCCTCCACTCCCCCATATTAGAAACAGGAAATTCTTCCTTCAAATTGGGCCTTTTATTAAGGTATTTTATGACACTAACACAATTGGCGTTCTTGTTTAACAGGAACCTAAGATTGCAAAATGTTTCCTAGTTCAAGTAGGCATCAAATTTGGAAGCTCATGACTTCAAACTAATCAGAATGATGCCATATTGAAGAGTCGTACAGCAACGCACTTACTTTTTTTTTAAATATATACAAAAAGCATTATTGCTGGAAACACTATCCTCCCTGGCATCAGACAGAATTTTCAATAAATGAACAATCTCCTTTTCTGGAGGTTAACTGATACCTACTCACTTAGAGCACTTTATTCAAGTACTGCTATTTCTTCCCTCTCTTTAGTTGTCTTATTATAACAATGATTAACTGATTTTTATTAAGTACTTTCTATAAATACTAACACTTAATTTAAAATCCATTCAAGCCAAGTATACGCCAAATAGATTTCATATAATCCTTCACATCTTTGCACTTAAGAATTCTTAATGCTGCATAACCATACCGAAAATACTGCCAAGCTTCATACAAATGTTGCAAGAAATTTGTAAAAAACATCCTTGAAAAGGCTATTTCTGTTGTATATACCTCCTTTTGCCCTGGTATTTCCATGCTACGTTAGCATTGAGACAAACAGCTGAAAGATCTGTATTTCAGTTTGTTCCACCACCAGTTCCGTGGGGTTTCGTTTGCCAGCAAAGAGCAGTTACAGGATAAGGAGCTCCATCTGAGCAGCTTTTCAACATCCGAAAAGCAGCATTCCTGTTGGGATGTACCACTGCAGCTTTCAAACTGATTTCAAGTATCCATCTGTCAAATACAGATCAATTCCTAGGAATGACACACTCCAAGCATTTGGTTTTCCCTAATGCTGTTGGAGAACACAGCCAACACCATGAAAATACCGAACAAGTAGGGAACGCTCCCCAGACTCATTACTAGTTACAGTCCCTCCTCAGATCGTTAAATCTTGCCATGACAATCACGTCCCCGCAGCTCTGAGTTTCTCAAGCATTAGCGCGCAGTTGTTTCTCACACATCTTCCACATAGCCCCTGTTTCTCTCAGCCCTGATATCTTAACTTGTTTTCCCTCCTGACAAACACAATTCCTACTTCAGACATTTCTAGGCAAATGGTTTCTGAAATTTGATCCACAGGCTGCCTGTCATCTGCTGGAAGTTGCCTCAGCTCAAGGAAATGCAGGTTAAAGAAAAAGCCAAAGTTGGAGTCGGTGTAAACCTCTCTACTGGAGATGAGGCCTGAGGAAGAGAGAAAAATCCAGTGCTCTTCTAGTCACTGTTCACTGGGACATGAACTTCTAAATGAAGTATTCTGGGTAACAGGAGAGGCATCAAAACATTTCCTAGTGTGAAAACCAACTTTTTGGACCCTAAATGTCTTGGGTTTCTATACTTGGCTCCAAAACAAGAAATCATTACTCATGTACAAAAGACAATGAAAGCAAGAACCTTTAATTGGCACGATTTTAGAGTACAGCCCAATGAGCTCCTACAGCTGGAGCATCTGAGTTTAAGAGGTTGTCTCCAGCTCCTGATTGTCACCTTTTCTCCTTCCCCTCAATGACAAGAGCTTAACTGCTCACATTTTCTATCCTGGTTCTGGAATGTGATTTAGAAAAGCCACTGTAAGAAGTGCATGTTGCATTGTGGTAAATGTCATCTGAAGTATGTAAGTCATGTCCAACGCTGACTAAATGAGGAAGGCATTGAACCCAGAACTCTAGATATGTAAAGACAATAAGGATTTAAAGCATTGTCTTACAGAAGCAAACATTCAACACCAGCCACTAAACAAAGAATTTGAGACAAGTAAGTATCAATGAATGAAGGGCTCAATGCTAAAGGAAAGTCCTGCAAGGCTGAAAGTTTCCTTTAAGCTGAGCTTTCTTACCTGAGTTGTTAAATAAATCAGTTTAAAAACTTGAGAAGCAGTGAATTGGTTTTTTGGGTTTTGTTTTGTTTTTTACTTTGCTTCATTTGAGCACTAAAAAAAAAAAAAAACTTTTCTAGTATTTCATATGCTACTCTAAAAAATTTTGCTTAGAATTAACAGTTTTCAAAGCATTTTCAAAACAAAAAATAAGCCTGGTATTTTTACAAATTCTGTAAATGCTTTATTCTGCTTTTATAGAACTGGTCACATTCAAACCTCTCATTGGTATTTCTCAGGAGAAGACAACCAATCTTAACATTAAATTTAAGAAAGAT
Organism: Coracias cyanogaster; assembly: GCA_033124195.1. Lineage (NCBI taxonomy): Eukaryota > Metazoa > Chordata > Aves > Coraciiformes > Coraciidae > Coracias > Coracias cyanogaster. The sequence goes on along the minus strand of JAVSBS010004973.1, from coordinate 4,203 downwards.
TAACAAATCTTACCAAGTTGTGCTACTCTATTTGCTTTCAGCTACAAGCTACCAGAGGAATCAGTTGACGATAAAATACAAGTAGATGAGAAATTAAGCTACAGTAAAACCAGAAGCTGCACCAAGTATTTATAAAGCCGTTAAAACACACACTTCATCCCAAGATTTTATACCTGCTGCTGTGACAAGTTTTGCGTATGAGCTCTCTCACTCAGAAACTGCCTCAGAGTATTTCCCCACTTTTTCCTATGTTACCTATTTTGTTAACAATGAACTCAACCGTGTGGAAAACAAGATTAATTGCACCAGGAAAAAGAAATTAAGACTATATACAGATTATATACAGTCACTAGTTTTCTTTCTACCTCAATGACACATAAGAATAGATGACAAAGTATCTTGGGGTTTAACTTCTAGTGCACAAAGCTCAACAAAACCAAGAAAAAATGAAACAAGTTCTACAACTGCTGTACAAATACTAGTTCACCGCATGATCAATGGCTACCAACAACGTATTTACTGTCGTCACTGCAAGCAGAAACAAGCTTTCACTTCATACTCCAATGACTTGTTAGCTACACAGTCAAGTCCAATGCAAGATTTGCCAGGAAAGCCCCAAAGAAAATGGATACTGCTCTGATTCGTCATCGGGGAACGGTGAGGTGTTAAGTTTAAAGAAGCAATTACGACCACATGAAATGTGTAAGTTAGCAACTGTGTTAGTACTCTGCAAAAGTCACACCAGCAGCTCCATTAGCGGTTAACAACTATTTGGATTCAGCCTTTCCTCCAAACTCAACAGTGACATAGACCTGCATCTACCAAAGACCTGAAGATTGTTAATAACATTTACCACAGTCAGCTTCAAAGACTCACTGAAGTCCCTAAGAAAAAACAAAGGTTCTATGCCAAAAATGAAGCACGCTCGCCAATACAGTCACCTGAACTTTTAAAATTAATTTTCATAAAATATTGCTAAGTCATATTTCTTTTATACCACTATCTGCTACTGTGCCTCATGAGTACAAAATACTGAAGGCACGAAAGCAGCTGGGAAACAAACACAACAGACAGCACAAATACTGCATCGTGTAGTCACAGAGTTTCAGAAAAGTGTCTTTAGAAAGGCTCATTATTAGGCAACAAATTATACTTATGTAGGCAAGAATATAGGAGGCATTCATACAAAATATTTTGACCTTATTTCTGAATTCTACACTTAAGAATTTTAAATATTCCCTTTCAAAAAAAAATATATAACTTGCTGGGAAAAAGGTTTGCAAACAAGAGCAAGGGATTTTAAACAAAGCCAACATTACAGATCCACCTTTTTCAAACAAAATGAGATAGTACTTCTAGTTAGCTTTCTTAACCATCTTCTGACTTTATAAGCCATATTTATTTTAAAGTCATAGAATCAAAAAGCACTTTGAAGGAGAACGTTGCTTCCAATTCAGAGAAAGGAAAAAGCAGGCATCAGAGTCTCCATCCTATTTTGGAAGCTGAAAATGGGACATGCCTTACGTCAGCGCTCTGGTACAAACACATTCATTACAGAACCAGGAACAAAACTCGAAAACCTCAACAGTCTGCTTTCCTAATGACCAGGGGTTCAGGCTGGGATACTGCACGGCTCTTTTTCTTTAAGTTTTTAGTTGCAGCACTTTTTTTTTTTTTTTTAAACATCAGGACATTTACATTTTTTAAATTCAATGCTGAAACACTCTATCCACAACTTCTCAATGCATTAGGTGAAACAAAGCTTGCAAAAAAAAAAAAAGAAGTTCATGTGAACTCTGAAAGATTAAAATGTATATTTGATAGAAACAAGAAGCACTAATATGGGCACTTAATCGCAAAGATATTTTTGCTAACTCAAGAATGCCAGAAGAATAAGAATGGAGAGAAGAAAAGGGCAAACATTTTCTGAACGCTACAATCTATTACCTATTGTCCATTAAGAAAAAAGGCTTTGCTTACTGCTGTGTAACCAAATAAACTGGCCTTTGAAAGGCTTATTCAGATAATCAAGAAAATAAGGCAAGAAATCACCAACACAAAAACAAAACCCGAGCTTATTAAACCACAACTAGTCAAGAGAAGTCAACAGAACATAACAAGTCTACCAACTGCAAATACACAGAAAGACCATTCCAGTCTCGAGACAGAAGTACACTTAATTCATCTTGCACAGACCGTAAACTGACATGAAAATTTTCTCAGAGAAGCACAATGCTGGTTTACTACTACATAAAGAAAGCCTTTTCAGTCACTTCTTTTTATAATCGAGGCCTCAGCCTCCCACTTCTGTCTACAGCCATGTTTTACACAGATGCAGGGAAGGAGTACTTCTCAGCTAAGAATAAAATCAGAGAAGAAACACATTGGTAAAAAAAATCATTTCACTGAGGGGGAAGTCATAAAGTATCACACCTGATACGCACCCTTTCATGTGCTAATAGGTTCAACAACAAACACACTGTAGTACTTCAAAAAGTGTCCCAATGCAAATATCCAACATACACGAGCTTATGAACTCCAGCTGCTTATAAATCCCTGATTAAAAACATCCAAGTAGCAGTCTCCAATCTCCACCAGTAAACAAATAACTCATGATGATTAAGGTCCTCTGCTATTGCTACAAGCCAAAGGCTAATTTAATTTTTTTTTTTTCTGGTTGAGGTCCTCATCTGAAGGATTTGCAGCCATACTGTAAAAAAACCCGTCAGCTGGATACCAATGACACAGAAATACAGTACCACACTGGTCATCTCTAAACTTCCTCTCAACTTCTGCTTTCAACAGACAGCCACTAAGTAAGCAACAATACTCAGATCTCCTTGGTACATACTATACTTGTTTACCCCTAAGGGTCAACGCTTTTATTAAAATAGTGAAACAGGGACATCACTGCACTGGAGGATGGACTTCAAAAGCCATTTTAGTTTTTACAGAAGAATAGTAGTTCACTTTTGACTTTCTGCTTTACTTTTCTTCCATTTCCAAGCAAATCCTCATATTGAAAAATAAGGATGGGTTATATAAATGTACATAAGTACTTCAACTTCCTTCCCCAATCTTCTGCGCTACTCTGGAAGAAGGCTGCTCTTTGGTTCTCCATGCCTACGTTAAACAGGCATCAGTTCTAGAATCTCCCAACACCATATTCATCATGGCATTTCCTCCTAAGATATTTTATGCAAAGTGATGATTTGCCTTTTGTTTAACATAATGAGGGTTTCACTGAAGTGAAACTTGGCCTCATTTTTATGGAGTAAGCCATGCGCGGACAGGCTGGTAAGACCCTTCTGCCCTAGCAAATCCCGGGAGCTATATGCTTGAAAACCAACAGCTGCTACTCCATGGTTCTCTTTGATGTTTCTACAAGTCCAAAAGTTCTTTTGTTTCTTCGAAGTCACCCCCCTATCTATCAGTAATGGGGCTCTCCCTCTGAAGAGTGCCAGTGCTACCTGTGATTCATCATCACGTGTTTCAGCAGCTGGAGAAGCTGGAGGCCTCCCTGTCTCTACCAAGGAACTATACCTGACTTCTTAACATGGACATCATTTGCACCAAAATGTGGTGTCAAAAGACAACAAGGCAGTGACGACGTACCACACTGCTGCACATCTCGTTTTCCTCATCCACTCAGTAGGTGTGAATAAACTGATTTTATATGACTTTGTATCCATATAATGTGCCTGAAGTCAACGGCATAGACAGGGAAAACTGGAGCAGCGTCAGAAATGCAAGCAGTCCTGTTGTTTTCAAGAGCTGTACACTACTGATTACTCAAATGGAAAGTAAGATAAATATTTCTCTTGCCACAGAATGATCAGGTAGCAGGTGCAACCATATCACCTTCCCTTCTTTCTTCACTTTAAAACAACTTTCTTTACTGGTTCCAAATGGAAATTTTGCAGTTTCATATGAATTTGAAACCAAAAGACACTATACTGAAGGCTTCAGCTCATGAGATGGTTATCAGCAATGCTCTGCAAGCTGCTCTCACTTCAAATGTACTTTAAGATACTGCTCTTGATCTGTCCTAATTGTCCTATGTGCAAATTTTCTCTCACCCTAAGCGTTCTTTCCCACAGTACCACTGCACCATAATGAAGAAAACCCTGATTTATGTGGCGTGTAAGAAAGACACTGCCATTAAGGAAACCGATTCTGAGATTAATTTCTCCAAGGCCCTGC
>JAVSBS010004968.1:19499-30006 GCA_033124195.1 Coracias cyanogaster | reverse complement strand
TTGACAGGGTGCTGGGCCATCTCATTTAAACTGTATTTTTCTACCTTGAAAGGTTGGACTAGATGATCCTTGAGGTCTCTTCTAACCTGGCATTCTATGAATTTTCCTTAGGCTGGAAGGTGAGAGCTTGCAGAGACCACAAAGCCTTGTTAGACCCAAAGCGAATTATTTGGAACAATGATGAACTGAACAAGGGGAAATGAGAATGAAAATGAGAACTCACTAAATGTGAACCATTCATTCCCCATGAAAACTGTGAGCAGACAACTTTTTCCTTTATGCAGCAGAAGCTTTATAAAGCTTTTTAGCCAGAACTTTGTGAGACTTGCACTCAAAACATAGGGTTAGTTGCAGTATGGCACTTACTCCTTTTTTTTCTTTTTTTTTCTTAAGAAAAGGGGATAAAAGCCTCCTGGACACAGTGACAGAAAGTTTGGAGAAGTCAAAACACAAGATGTAATTAGTGGAACTAGCTCTGCCTGGCCCAGCACACACAACAGCAGTGCTGTGGCTGCGTAGTTTGTCTTTGTTTGCGTGGCTCCAAATGCCACTGTCCTCAACTTCTGTAACAGTCGGTTAAACCAGGTGGTAGTGGGGCTTCTGCTCAGTGGGGATGCTTCTGATGTTTCTGTCTTCCTTCCCTCTAAGTGGTTTTGGACAGCAGGGTGCCTGCTAAACGTGATATTTCTAATACCATCTGTTAATATTAAAGGAGCCAAAGATTGCAGTTCTCTCTTCTATGTGTCAGCTTCTGCACTGGTCAGTGAGAATCCTGCTTCTGAGTTCAAAAGGAGACTTGAGTTCTGTCTCCATGTCCCTAGATAGCCCAGCAGGACCTCGATGATGATCTAGGCTTTGTTATGTCAGATTGTACGTAAACATAGTCTGACATAAATCTGAAGTATTTAATTCCTTGCAATACCAAGAAAGTAAATACAGTTTGCAGCTTTGCAAATGAGGAAGTCACTTTGTAAAAGAGCAGGCTCTAGAAATTAAAATGTGAGGTCCAGAAGGGTCCAGGAACTTCACTGCTTGTGGCCAAGACTAGATAAGGAATTACAGAATATCTGAACCATTGAAGGACTGAGAGATTGACAGAGATAAATATGCATATATAGGCAGCAGTGCTGGCACTTTTAATGTAGAGTGAAGTCTTCCAGGAGCCAGCTGTGGAATAAAAGCATGTCAGTGGCCAGCCATAGACACATACTCCCTCTGAGAATATTTAACCTTTGTTCCATCTGGGGCTAGGAAGGAGCTATGAGAAAACAGGATCCTCCTCCTAGCAGGCCTCCTAAGTTTTTGAAGGGAATTGTAGAAGGCCAAATTAAAGAAGGAGGAAAGAAGCACCTGCTGTTGCCTGCTGTTAACCCCTTGAGGCTGCTTTGAAAAGAATTTGGTAGTATTTCTGCCTGGTAGCAAGTCATTCTCCCATGAGGAACCACTCCACTTCTGAAGGGGAGTATGAAGGAGTCTCTGTTAGGCCTGTGAGCAGATCCATTTAATGGACTGGGTGCAGTTTCTATGCTATAAATCCTTGAAACCTATTCCACTGGTGCCAGATGGCCTGGTTCAGGATTAATGAAACCAAGTATCTGTGCCACTGCATCGAACAGCTGAAGAAATGGGCATCAGATCCCCAACCAGAGAAGAATGTTCACCCTACCCTACTTTTTCCTCCTGGAAGCTTTGCTGGGGTGGAGGGAAAGAGAGACTTGGCCATTTGTCTGGGATTTCTGGGCAGCGAGCAGCCCTCCCCCCGCAATCCTTTGCAGCAAGCTGCCTTCTCCCTGGAAGCGTGGACAAATGGCCATTGTACATGGGACTGGTGCAGCAGCAGCAAGGGGTGAGCGTGCTTCAGGGCTCCGCATCCCAGGACACCCAGGACAGGTCCCATCATCACGGTGGTGCCTGGTTGCTCTGTGTTGGGTGTGCTCTGTGAGGTGCACTTGGCTTCATTTCAGGGTTCCCCAGACAGGAATACCATAGCTGGCTGTGACAGTGTCAGTCGGTTTCAGTGAGGTGCCGGGTAGCTCCAGGGCAGAGCCACACAACTGAGGGGCATAAACCTGCCTGCCACAGGGGTTCAGCTGGCTGCATGCTTCATGCTGAAACTGTCACAGAAACAGAAAATGAGCAAGGAGACGCTGTATCTGCACAGTAAAAATACCCAGTAAATTAATATTTTTAATTGCTGTTACACACAGAAGAAATGAGAAAAAAAATACATTCCAAACAAAGAATTAAAATAGTCAAATCAGCATAAAAATGTGTTAAGATCCCAGATCAAGTGGCTGCACTGCACATGGTGACCTTTACAATCACAGTAAAGGAAGTAAGTGCTAGAGACTTTCAGACATGGCAAAATGCTTGGCTCCCTGGGGAGAGCAGCTGCTTCGGTCACATCTTTCACTGCACTCTCCCTGGAACGCATGGGAGAGGGTTGGAGTGAGAGGCTCGCATGGGTACAAAACATGGAGATTAGTGTTCTGCAGACTCAGCCAGGCAGAACTACCACTGTCCAATGGCATTTGCTTTTTCCTTCCTTGTTTGTTTTGTTTTATAGGTTTTGGAGTCTTACGTAACAAAGCATCAGGTTCTGCTGGCCTGACCCTGCCAGCACCATAGACTTGGAGCAAGCCTCCCCAGGTGAATAAGGAGCAAGGCCTGGTCCAGCAGGAGCCTGCACAAGCAAGGTCTGGATACGTGTATTTGTCCTGATTCAGCACCATCGCCCAATGGGCTGGCTTTGGTTTCTTGCTTTTTATCTGTCAGGAAAAACTTTCTTTTATTTCCTGATGCTCTCGCTGTCTTTTAACTGATCCAAATTGTCCCAGTTGTGCTCCCACTGCAGGCTCGGTGGCTCAGCCCCTGCATCCTTCTTGTAGGAGACTGGCCTTGCGCTTCAGCCTCGCTGTTGAGCCATCACACCACTCCCGTAAGTTCATCCAACAGCAGCATAGAGTCACCACAGAAACAATACAAGCCACAGAAGTTTTGGCATTCCTGCCAACTGGCCACCTTTTTTCATCATAGTCTATCTAGAGTTGTATATTTTTATTCTTTACAATAAGAGCAAAAATAAAATAACATTAAGAAAATTTCCTCCACACTAAGAAAACTAAAACCCACCAAACATTTTAAAGAAACCATAAAAATTTGCATTGTGTTTGCTTCTGAGTTCATATTAAGATAAGATTTTACTGCAGCTGCTTCATAATTATGGTCCATTTCACATTACACAGCTCACATTCCTCGGTGTGTCGTTCCTGGCTGTCACTTGTGTTTGTACAGCAGCTAGCGCTACCAGAACTAAGCGGTATCTAGCTGTGGTCCAGATTTGAAATCAGTAAACAGTGGCATTTTGATACTGGTTGAGAACATGATGATGGTTTAGAGCTGTATCTCTAGCTCAGCTTTTGTTCTAGGCCCTAGGACTGGTGGTACAAGCACTTCCTTCACTATAGAACCTGCTATTTCTTTGATTCAGGTGAAAAGGAAGTGATTCGTGAAGGATGTGCCAATCTTATTGATTCCATCAAGGCCTTCCCTCTGTGCTGATTTTAAAGACAGTAAAACTTACAATCACAGAAATGAAACATCCCTTTCAAGTTGTTCCGTGAAACCTAGCTGACCTTCTGGAGAATTAAGGTTGAACAGAATGACTTCATTTTCTGTTCCAGGCTTCCCAACAGCCATAGCAGACTGTGAGAGCACTGTGTTTTGGCTGGATTAGATTTATTCTAGCTAACAGTCAGGGATAAGACCAGGCTGCAAAAGCTGGATGCAATCTAAGAATTTGGCTGAAGCTTTTAGAAAAACTAAAAACAATTTGAAAAACCAAAATTAGAGTTCAGACTTTTAAGCTAAACCCTCCTCGGTGTTCAAGTGCAGCTGAGCCCATCCTGTTAACTAGTACAAATAAGTATTTTGCATTTGCTTTCCGTCTGATGTACATTGAAAAGGCAGTCACACATTCTATGGTTTAAGAGAAGTCCTGCAGATCCCTAAAAGCATTTTTAACACTAAGGTAGAATAATATTTGGGATTTATATAGCACTTTACATCTTCAAAGCGCTGTATGAGCATTAATCTTCACAGCATCCTTGTGAGGTATGTAAGTGCTAATATGCCTGTTTTAGAAAGGGGGTGAGGGCCTGGTCCCCTGCTGTTGTAACTTGGCATTGCTCTGTCCCTTGTACACTTCTTCCTTTTTACACCAGATGAGGACCTGGCCCCAGAAAACTTAAGTGACTTACCCAAGGCCACAAAAGAAGCAAGCATATATAAAAGGCCCAAGTATCCAGGAGGGCCTCTGTCACAAGTAGCTGACAACTTCACATCATCTTCCAAGAACGCAGTTATGATGCCTCTGCTTAAAAGAGGCCCTGTCTGTATCCAGAAACCAAGCAAAGGGAAAGAGGCACCTGCTGCTGAGCTTTACAGTTGCTGTTTGCTTTGATCTGCTTCTTCCAGAAGGGCTCCCAGAACTACCATGATAGCAAGCTGAAAACATAGAGGTGTTAGTGCCGAACTACGGGACAAGAAAGCTTTGAAGAGCCACTAAAAATACCACATGTGTAACCTCAACTGACCACAGACAGGAATTGCAGAGGGGTGTTTGAAGACAGCAGTGTGACAAGAAAGACTCTACTTAGCAAGCAAAGGAGCCAGTAAAGTGGAGACCCGGCACACTAGGCTGCCGGGTTGCTTCGTTCCTTTCGTAATGTCCCTGGGCCAAAGACTGAGTGCTTCTCAAAGACTGTACCCCTGAAAAGGAGAATGGATAAAACCTCACAGTTCTACAGTGCAAAGACACAGCAAGAAGGTCCATGAAGGCAGCGGCACAGTCACGTCATTCCCACTTCTTGTTTGCTCCCTTTCAGAGTGAAGATTGCCCTCACTGGGGTTGAGGCAACAGCTTTAATCCTCCACCCCCCAAAAAACATAGTTAACAGACTGCCAGCAACTGCTTAGTGCTTCACAGGGCTTTTGAAACTCAAAATTGTGTCAAATCAGTGTCCACAGCAGCTGGATTCTTCCCAGCAGGAGGAAAGAGCCTCCAGGAAAATTGTCTCATTCAAATAATGCGGATTAAAAGGAGGAATGCAGAGCAGGGGAAAGATTTTGAAGACTGAGAGCCTTTGCTGGCAAATCTCTAAGCCAGCCAGGACTCCTCCTGACTTTGTATGCTGAGGGTTCTGCCTCGTGTTCCTGGGAAGGCTGAAGCCATTGCAGCACTGGGACAGAGCCAGCATGGCTGGCCAGGATGTGTCCCAGCCAGTACCCTCCAGGTGAGGGGAGAGTGAGGGAACAACAGCCTACTTGGGCTGCACACCTTTCTGCTCTCCCAGCTACAGCCACCCAGAGACCGCAGCCACTGTAAACTGCACCTCTGATGGCCAGTGGAGAGGAGAGGGGAGGCCTCCTGATAACACCAAAAAGATCTTTTTCTGCAAGTATCCTGTGGTTGGTGGTGGAGCAGGATAACAAAGCAAGCCAGGATGAAAAAGCACAAAGAAAAGCAACTGAGCTGTTGTCAGGAAACTGAAGACTACTCATTTCTACAGCAGAAGTAAGAGATAATCAAAGTTCTAACTTTATCACACACACGTTTTCCTCAAAGCAAAAGGAAGCTCAAGGTGTCGGGAGCTCCTCTGAAGGACTGCCAGCTAAGGGCTGAGCATGCTGGACTGACCCGTGACAAGGAACTGTAGATCAGGCTGAAATGCGCTGTTTGCCCACATGCTAGGAGGATGGTGGGGTTCACCCCGAATGCTTCAGTTTCATCTTAGCTGGGTCAGTCTGTTGCAGGAAGAGATTTGCAAACAGTCAAGCTGAGTACCAGCAGGTGACATGCACAAAGAGCTACACTGCAAGGTTCAAGCTGCAGCCAGGAGATAAGCAATGCTGATAAATGAAGATGTTTTATGGCTCTAAATCCCTTTAGCAGTTTATTCCAGGCAGGCCCCAGTGCGCCAGTGAATGAAAACTGACAATATTACAAACAGCATTAAAGGGAAGAGATTACACGGGGCTGTGCAGTTTACAATGCTTTCCCTCTCATACTGCAGCTGACCTTTCCCACCTCTGTCTGAAAAGCAGCAGATGACTCTGGGGGTCAGGATGGTTAACCTAGATTTTGGTAATGCTGGCTGCATTTGCACTAATGCAGGAGTTGTGGGGAGGCAATTCCCCACCCAGTTCCATCACACGAGGCCAGGGAGGAGCAGAAGACCCACTTAGCAGCTCTCAACACCAAGGGGAAAGCTGGCACGGTCAGTAGGGTTTCCTCAGCTGCCCCCTGACCCTGCCGCGCTCCTTGCAAAGAGTAGTTCCTGCGCTGCTGACTGTGCCAGGGACTTGGTGCCAGGCTTTCGCCTGGAATGGTCTGGGCATGCTAGCTATGGAGACTGTGGCGATCTGCAGCCCATGAGGGTGCTCTGGAGGGCTGCCCATCCTGCTCCCTCTGCCCATGTGAGCATGTGCAAGGGGCTGTTGGGGCACATGTGGATTGGAGTTGTCCCTGTTTGGCAGCAGGATTGAGGCGGTGTGGGAACCCTCTGCAAGCTTCCTTTGCGTATCTGAGTGCACTCCTGTCTTAGAACAAGCCATTGGGGGAGCACCTCAGCCCATGGGAGCAGCTCTAAGATGGACAGAAGGAAAAAGCAAGATAGCGTCAAGCAGAAACAAAGCTTGCTGTTAGCTATCCTACATAAGACGAAAAAAATATACCCATGATCACAAATGAACTTGGATTAAGAATCAGGGCAACCTCTTCCTCTATCTTTTTAAGAGAGTCTGAAGTCAGAAGTAATCTTGCTTCAGCAGATGGGCAGACAAACCAATCAAAGAATTTGGATCAGAATTAAATAAGCTTTCCCAGCCCTGATGGCACATCCTCACTGTGTCCACGTGAGTTCGAGAAGGAAGCAGCAGGCACTTTGAACACACAGAACAGTGCTTTTCAGGAAGCTCTGCTGAGAAGAGGCTTTCCAAAAACAAGTGGTGCAAAACTGATCATGTACCACCAGCTGGCAAAACACAGCAACAACCTACACACAAAATCAGGGCCCTGACCACAGGAGATGCTCAGATGAAGATCAAGAGAGAGACTGCAAGCAGCAGTACTGTAAAGCTTAATGAGTATGGAATATTATTTGGTAGGATACTGGAGAAGAAAGGCATAAAGGTTAGATTCCTGTCTGCCAAACTAAGGGCACTCACTAGAAAGACACATTTCAAAGTCCTGCTCTAAAAATCAAAGTTCCTCATGTGCCCATTACATCTCAGCTGTTACTGGTGGCTGCAGACACCGTGTAACTGCACATGCATGGCAGGGAAGAATGCGTTGGCCTTGCTACCTAGAAGTTCCTGAACTCCTACCAAACTCCTAGTTCTGCCAGTGCTGACTTGCACCTCCGTACCTGCCCTGGAGCAGTGATCAGCCACAATCAAAGCACACAGCACTGTATGTCAGCACACCTCTGCTCTCTGCTTGGTGTCTTGCGTTCATTCTGGCCCAAAGCTCAGCCCTCATCTGGATATGCTGTTTTGACCCTACTTCCAGGCTTCCTTTCAGCAGAGGCAATAGCTCCAGTTTGCACACTGAGTTTGTGATGCACAAAAAGAGACAAACATCAGTTAAATTTATTTTTACCTACAACTTTAGCAGAGATCTGTGCCTGACTGCCTAATATTGAAAGCAAGTTTTCTAGTACAGTGCATGGCCAAACCTCCTTTTCATCAGCCCTCCTCTTCCCATGCATTCAGCATCAGTTTCAAGACTAACAAGTAAAATGCAGTAGTACAGCACTTCCAAGGAGGAAGACTTGAGTGAGTAGCTACTGCAGGGACAGTCTAAGCTTTCTGATGTTGACTCCACACTGAAGTAAGCTGTATTCAGAGAAAGCCATTGAAAAAAAAAGCCCCAAAGGTAATGCTTCAAAGAAGCAAAATCAACATCACCGATGTGCCTAGAGAAATGGAGATCTCTCTCAGGGGTGAATGCAGCTACAGCACCTGAGATATAACCCATGTTCTTCACAGACTATTGGCACTCCACCTAGCTCCTCTTTCTGAAGTCCTCTTCATCTCTGCTCTCTACAGCTGACAGTGCAATAAGCATTTGGGCTGCATAGTAAGTGGCCATGATGATGAAGCGCGAGTAGGGCACAGGAAAGCAGAACTTGTTAAGTGCAATGGTCAGATCCGACACCATGAACAGCATCGCGCCGATGCAGGCTGAGAGCTTGGTCCATGTCCACAGGTCGTTGCACAGCTGCATGCCAGCAACTGCTCGCCAGCCCATGAAGCCAATCAAGGCGATGTAGACAGCTACCAGGTAGGTGAATGGGCCTGAGAGGTAGGAGTACAGGAAGGCATAACAGGAACTGGAAACAAGGCCCATCAACAAGCCGGCTTTGAGGTCCAAAGGCTTCATGCCGAAGGCTGAAGAGTACAGGATGTGTGTGATGGCAAACATCAGCAGACCTGGAAAGAGGCATTGACATAGCAAATGTGACCTTTCATGAGTGACTGGCAGTTGGTAGCAAGAGAAAACATGTGCCTACATTGGGTTTTAAATACACCACAACAAGCACAGGCTTAGATGTCCTTGCAGTGTTACAACCCTTAACACTTTCAGTGGGAACCATACTGATCACTTGGGATCATTTCAGTATAAAAATCTGTGCATGGGAGATCAGCCTTAGCACCAAGCTTCTGCCCTAAGAGAAAGCCCCAGCACAGCTGCCGCCGCAGCCAAGTAGAGCTCCGTTGTGATGTAAGTCTTTCTGCTGGGAGGCCAGGTGAACTAAGCTCCCACAGAAGGAACGAAGCTTGTTTTTCAGGTGGTTCCTCCACCCCTGCTTTGGACGGAAGGGTGGGGGCAAGGCAGACCAAAGATCATCCCCTCTGACTATCCAAAGTGTTTGTGTTTTGCTCCCAGGTCACATGTGGAACAGGAAGACTGGAATCAGAGCAGTGTAGGAATATAATGTCAAAAAAGATACCAGTCCCTCCAAACCCAGACACAAAGCCTGACCGTATTTAGCCACAAACCCAAAGGCACTCAGGGACTAAATCTGGCTTCTGCTCCATCTCTACCCATGGCTAGCAGAAACCTAAACTGGAAAGAAGAAGCTGGCATATTTCAGGGCCTTGCACCAATGTGATTTGCCAACACTTTTATGGCTATTTGCAAGATGCAGATGAACCTTAGCTGGAATCAATCAGTGAAGATAAAATACTGGCTTTCCTTTGAAGTGCAACACCCCTGCAACAGCCAGATGTGGGTGTTGGAAGGCACTGCCCATATGTTATTCACTTGCCCCTAATCCATTTGACAAAAAATGTCACAATGTACTGGTACAGCTGCTGACTACTGGCTGTTGTGCCAGCTGTAGATAATGGGCCCCAAACCGGGCCCAGCTCCTCTGGTCCTCTGGTTCCCAGACCCACACACATGGTGCAGCTGCAGGCTGTCCCACTTTACCTTGGTGGGGTTATTGGAGTAGCTGGAGGTTTTTCATGCAGCTCTCAAGATCTGGGAAGCTGAGTCCTCCAGCAGGACACTTGTTTACATGTAAAGCATGATGCTGTGGTATAAAGGGCAGTCACTAAAACCTGCTGCTGGCAGACATTTCTTTATCCTAATACTCTTGTGTTGAGGCAGCTCAAAGAAGGGGAACAGTCTCCCTGCCTTTGGGAAGGACTAGATCAGACGTGTTGAAAGCTCAGACATGGTGGGATGAGAGGGGAACCCAAAGGAGGGAGGGGGCTGGTGAGGATCTGATCTGCAAGGGGAGGCTAGAGAAAATGGACTGTGTTAAGGAGGAGGAAGAGATGTGGAAGGAGGGCAATGAGGAGTTGATCTTTCACAGAGCTGTTACACATCATAGGCACAGCACTGAGGAAACCCAGGAGGGATTTAGGACAGGAGCTGTTTATAGTGTTACAGTGCAGGAAAGGGTAGAGCCCTGGGGGTGGTAAGGAGAAGGTTACTTCATCCTAGCAGTGAGGAGTGGTTTTCCTTCAGTGGCATTATATGGAGAGTTCTGGGGTGGGGAACTGAAGAATGTGTTGTCCTTCATGCAGGGAGCTGGCAAGGAGGAGGAGGAGAGGAGGACAGGATGCAGCAGCCGAGCAGAAGCCCAGAAAAGCAGGAAGAGTTTTGTGATACGTGGTGAGGCTGGTTACAAAGAAGGGAGTCAGCTCCCAGGTTTGCTCATTCAACACCCACAAACCAGACCAGGACCTTTTTTGGCAGCACAGGGAGGTGGGTGCATTTCTCTTGCATTTCTCAACCTTTCGCTTGGCCCTCCCAACCACAGCAAGCAGATCGGCCCTTCTCCTCTGTCCGCTTCCTTCCTCCTCCCTGCCCCTGGAGTCTCCCCTCAGGCTGGCAATAAGGCCTTTTTGCTAGTTCCTGTCTTCTTCACCAAATGCATAAATTGTTTCTAAGTGCCTGCTATCAAAGGAGGTGGATGTTAACACTGTAAAGTAT
>JAVSBS010004968.1:7279-19480 GCA_033124195.1 Coracias cyanogaster | reverse complement strand
AAGTATCTCCTACATGCAGTGAGACACTAGTCAGAAAATACTGTGTTATTAGTGGACTGAAACAGCAAAAATGAAAAAAAGTCCAGTGTGCCAGAAGTAGGTTCCCAGGCTCTCACTCCCCTATAAAGTTATGAACAAATGTCCTTTTATAAACTCATTGTCTCAAAAGCTATTCAAATCAGGCCAGTTCCCACCCCTCTTTTTTCAGCCCAAAAGCTGTAGAAATGGAACAGAAAGTACATCTTTATCTAGTATTCCCTCTTATTCTCCTGAAATTTTAAATTCCCACAAATGGTGATGTCAAAAGGTTGAATATTGTCCATTGTCAACAACAGCAGCCTATTGAGTCTTAAACAGGAGAAAATAAGTTTTGCAGGAGAGGTGAAGGAGAAGTGGGGTGGGGTGTTTTATCTGCTAATAGCTGAAACACAAATGTTAACATTTCACTACAGAAGATGGTAGCTTGTCTTAGTACAGACTGAGGCAGGCAGGAGACAGCTAGGATAAAGGCTGAAATTTTCAAAATGCTTCAAGAGAGCTTTTCTTTTCCTTAAGAAAAATGTGCCTAAACTCACAAAGCAACACTTCTCAGCTGTGGGACAAGGGTTGAAAATCCAATTTATTTGCAGATTAAAACACATTAACCAGATACTGAATTGCTGTGACTGGTTGACCTTCTTCTAGTGCTAAACTGGAGAGGGAACTCAGAGATACCCCAGCTACATGGGAATGGAGAAGCTCAGAAAAGTCCATGTACAAAAATGGTTATGGTGAGCATCAGGCCTTGAATGTTTTCCAAGCCAAGGAGCAACTCCAGGAGGCAAAAGAGAAGCACAAGCAGTCGGACTGAGGTGACCTGCCCTGAGCCAAGTACCCCTGTGAGGAGGAGGCCTGTTGGTGGGAATGCCAACACTCAGCACAGAGAGGGTGGCACCTCAAGAGAAGGCTGGAGCTCCTCAACAACATGCCCAAGGTTCAGCCAGACAGACCCAATCCTCAGGGCCTAATCTAAACCCCACCAACATCAGTAAAAATTTTTACAAGAACTTTTAATGAGATTGGGATAAGCCCTTGGGAAGCAGGATTAAAACCAGATTCAGAGCATTTGGCCTTTCATGTCTGGCATTGTACACACTCACCTCTCATAGAGAAAGAGCTTGTGGGAATCCCAGAATAAAACTAAATACTGACCTCATGAGAGAGGGAGAAAATAAGCCTTTGACTTTCAGAGCTGACATCAGCACAAGTCAGAAAAGCTCCCTCATCTCATTACATTTTCCAGAGGGACAGTCACAGCAGCCAGTTAATGGTGGGTGTTATGTGAGATCCCTGTGCTGGTTAAATTAACTTCAGAAACCCCACCTGTCAGTTTAGTGAAGGACTCAATTGCTGCTGATTTCTTGTGAGAGCCAAGGCCAGCAAGAGTGTTGCTGTGGGCAGGTTCAGCGTGGCTTTAAATGATGAATCTAAATCATCATGTTCTAGTCTGCAAACTAGCAAAATAAAACAAGTTTGTTTTGCTCTGAGAGATGTGGATCTTTCTGTAGAGAAGACAGGCCACTGTGGTGAGGTTTGTCCTTAATTCCCCATCATTTACATGTTGCAAAACAGACATGTCTTGTACAACAGGCTGCATGATTCATACTGATGAACCTGCAATCAGGACAAGATTTCTGATGCTTTGGTTTCCAGCATCCACTTAAACACCTCCCTCAGGCTATGGGCTTGTCTATCAAAACATAAGGGTCCTCTCCACCTGTTTTCCACCTGAGGATCTTGCACCATGTGTCCTATTTCTGATCCTTGTAGCAAAGGGCTGCAGAGCGATAGGGTGTAGATACTTCCCGTAGCTTTGTGGAGCTGCAAAGTGCCATAAGCATTTCCTTCTCTTCCCCAGGAATTCTGTCCATGCCACCTTCCCAGCTCCAGCCAGCTAAGATGCTGTCAGCACGTGCCAGGGAACCAAACCTGCCCCAATTACCTCTCTAACTTCAAGAGAAGGACTCATCCATGGTGTGACTCCTCTAACCATGCTGAATTTTAGTCAAGGGATGAGCGCTTCCCACTGCCTGGGGCTTAAGCTGTACATGAATAAACAAAACATGTGGCCCAGCAACTCATTACTAAATAAAGACAGTAACAGCTGGCTGCTCTGGCATCCCTTTAGGACTGACACCGCACTCACCATGAATGAAGTAGCCCTGCTCCTGCCAGATGAGAAAGGCATCTCCCACTGCTGAGAATATGAGTCCTGCTAGGATGCGGCTGGCGCTCCGGTGTGACACTAAGAAGTTAATTCCATGAGCCAGAAGGAAAACCCACAGGCAGAAGATGGGCAGACATTTGATGAGGGCACTGAACCAGGAAGGGCTGGAAGTTGGCAGCCAGAGGACAAAATAGACACAAGTGGCTTTAAAGAAGGGCACCAGTTTAGGGCCTTCACTCTTCACCTAAAAGAAACAAAACATTTTAAAAAGATAAATTAATAGGATTATCAAAAGCATCAGTGAAATAATCTGTGTAACAGAACAGTCTCCCTCCTTTTCAAAGCTGCTCTTTCATGTATACTGTCAGCTAGCAGCACTTCTTCCCTGAGAAAGGCTGGTTGAACTTGACTATGACCCACTTTTTGGCTGGCAGGATGGGGTTTGGGTGGTAGAGATGGAGGAAGTTTTAGATACCTTTTCTCTTTATTTGTTCTACTGAAAACAAGGAGGCCATCAGTCAAACTCCTCTGGTGGTCCTTGCCACCTATCTCATGTTTAGACTAACCCCTTTTATATACCTCCTGTCCTGTAGCTGCAAAAATACGACATTCTCCGGGAGGAAAAAATCCAAGAAGAGTGCAAATCTTCCCTTGCATTTTGGCAAATCCTCTTACTTAGCCAGTTGCAGATCACCCTGAGGATACAACCTCTCTTCTATCCCATTCTCTCTCCTTCCCTGGAGCTTGCTGTTGGCATTACCACATGACTTCAAAACCCATCACCTCAACCTCCCAGGTGAGGATGTCACTTCCTCAGCTGACTAATACCAACATTATTGCCTGTTGCTCTGTTCTAGCATTGCATTAATAGGCTGCTCATGTTGCAGGAAGCGTTTTGACTCAGGGCTCTACTGTCTCAATCCAGACACAAAAATGCAGTGTGAGTGTGATGCTACCCATAAGAAAGCCACAGCAGAGGCAGAGCGCAGAGCTACGCAAGCTGGGTCTGCTCTTAATATACACTTAGCTGAGGCCGCTCTGGACAGTGATAAGATAGACAGCATGTTCACCTGCCCTCCTATGATTCTTCTGCATTTTAGCACAGGTGGGGAAAACCCTGTATAAGAAACAAAACTATGATTTTGTCTTCTTCTGGAGTGCAGCTGAAGGCCAAAACAAAGAGCAAAGGAAGAGACTGTGATTGCCTCACATGCCTGCCTGTGTCCTGAAGTCTTTCAGGTGGCCTGTTTCCTCCTGCAGCTGAGGCAGTGCAACTTCCAGAGCTCCCCTGCAAGCAGAGTTCACTCTCAATCTTCTAATTTCTTTGGTCAAGCAAGATATAGTGGCTTAGGATCACAACAGCTTCCCACTACTCATGGCCAAAGCACACAGAGGCCTCACTCACTAGAGGAGGACACAGGGAAATTTAAAGGCATTGAAGCTGGGTTCACACTGCAAAGTCCATCCAAGTTTGAACACCCATGTGTGAGGCTCTGGGGTGCTCATCTCATGCAAGGAGCCCATGCTCCAAAAACCTGCAAAAGAAACATTGGTCCTTTTTTTCCAAATCACTTGGCCCTATTTCTGCTCCCTGCATCATGTTTCCATGACACAAAACCAGCATCCACCTTCCTTTGATGCAAAGTGCCACAGTGCAGATACCTAGAGTGGCTGAAGACTGCACAGCAATTATCTCCATGCTTACAGTGATCAGTTCATAAAGCCTAAACTAATCAAAATTCAGGAGGTTTTACAAACACAAGCAAAGGGAGTCAGGGGAAGCTGGAAAACAGAGGCAGAGGAGGACAACTTTACATACAGTATCTAAAAATGGAATGCAACCTCTGAAGCAGCAAGACCATAAATAAAGGGCATCCCAAGAAGACAGCACTTTCAAAATTCTTCTCATATCTGATGGAAATTTCCCCACCATATCAGCAGTTTCTTAGCAGTAAGGTATTTCATTATTCCTGTATACATTATTCATAGGCTATTGCCAACACAGTTTTTAAACACTCCATTAAACAACCAGGCTACACAATTCAGTCACAAAAGGACATCAGCAAGCCGTTAACTTTCTTGTATTACATGGGGAGCCCGTCGTGAGGCCTCTACTTAGGTTGTCTAAGTTAATCACCATTTCTCACTTCTTGTCTACATTTCTTGGGAGAATTCTGGCAGCAAATAACAAGTGAGCTTGAAATAAAAGTCATAAAATCCCACGTAGTCTCACAGCAACAGGAGGTGCCTGGGAACTATCAAGTATCAAGGGGAAGAGTGAAGCCAAGCTTCCCCCTCCTTCAGACCCAGCACCTTGCCCTTCTGAAGTAACATATCAGGCCCAGACTGTCCAAAACCAGTGCCTGGCTCCAGCTCTGCCTCCTCTCCTTCTGACTCTTTTTTATTAAAAATGTAGTTGATCACATTCCTTCTCTCACAGTTGCAGGCAACAGAAGACAGCGCTTCTGGCAGGGTTTCCTCCTCTCCCCCACCAGTTGTGGAGGATCTCCACCATGCTGTAACGAGCCTGAGATTTTCAGCACAGAAAACCAACAACCTGTAGAGCTATGAAGCATGAAAGCATTTTCAGCATCAACAGTGCTCCAGGTCACTGTAGCAGTCTCAACTAAGGTAGGTAGTTTTGTACCTCTGAATGCAAAAGTTTATGCTGAAAGATATAGTTCAAGTTCAGCCTTGTTTGCAACACATCACAGAGGCACTGTTAGAAAGCATACAGGAGAGTATTTGGGTTAATAAACACAGGAAGTTTTGTTTAATACCTCATATTAAAAGAAAAACACCTGCTAGGAGTAGTTACCATTACAATCACAGCTTGCCCTCCCCTGTGTGCATGCATGATGAGACAGGTTTGAACTACACTTGTCATTTTCCCCAGGAACCTTGCCTTTCTGAAGATGAGATATGCGCTTGTGCAGAAAAATAATGTTTGCTTGGTAACCTTAAAATTACCATTTCTTACTATTTGAAAGTGAATTTTCCAAGCCCAGCTGGCACTGTTTTAAAATAATGGTTTGTAATATTTCCATCCTAATAACCAGGAATTTTCCAGGCATAAGGGGTCTGATTCCAGTCTGAGTTACCTATAACCCTGGAATTTAGTGTTATGGAGTCCTTGTATAAGAATAACCTCGTATATCTGAAGGGCTAGAGGCTTCTCATCATTAACACTTTATTCCTTTACACTTTTTCTACAAGTAAACTTCAAATGAGTTATTTCCAAACATGTCCTTGTCCATTATTGAATGCTGCAGCTCATTGGAGCCCCTGTGCTGGCTCCAAGCCAAAGGAGTGCCCCATGAGGGTCACCACTTGCTGCGACCAAGGTAACTGCACAGCTGGGGGCTAGGCAGCATGTCCTGCTGGGATGGTGTGGCACTGGAAATACTTGGGAGAAGTCTCCCAAGAAAAAATGAGGCTAGGGGATTTCCTCTGCTTGGACGTGTGGCTGAGGCCTGGGTAGAGGTGATGGGGCAACTTGCCCCCTGGAGGACAAGTCAAGGCTGGTATAGGAAACCATGTACCAACACGACTGGACGCTGTGGGTTGATAATGGCACATAATTCATGACTGGACTTGCCTGTACCTCAGGGAAGGGAACATAACGATTGGCTGCATGGATAAATGGCATCAAACCACCCATCTCCTTTGCACTTGTGTCTCAGGGACGGAATGTGAGATGGGGCTGTGCTGTGGTGTTGGAAAAGGAAGCAATTGATGCTGATTACAAGGTCCTTTCTGCTAATCTAGGTAATTTTCATGGCTTTAAGATGGGCTTTACCATTTTGTTACAAATTCTATTGCATTTTTCTTCTAAGGCAGGTCTTTAAAAATCAGTTAAAATTGCTGTAAAGCCACTACCTCTGTATTTGTGGAATTACAGTGTATCATTTATTAAATTATCTGTATCCAACCAAATCAGATTAAACCCTCCAAGACTTAAGCAGAGTAGGAGGAAGTTGTGTCCTGGCTCTCACCAAGAGATTTTAGACCAGATGATCTCCCGAGATCACCTGAACCACCATTCTGTGGTTCTGTGGTCTTCAAATGGTATTGCCACATGCAGCTCTCTGGAGGCTCAGGGCTTAGATACCCATCTCCCTGCTAGGCATTCAAAGGTTTACAATATCTTTTCTTGTTTTGTCTGTTTTCATTCTGCTCCTGTTTGAAATATTGCTCATTTCCTTGTTGCTGTTGTTCAATAGTGACAGATGATGCTATCACACAGGTATTCCAGCCATGCTGTGATTTGGTATTGGCATAAAACACCTTGAGAGGTTAGGCTAGCCAGTGACGAAACACAGTTAGAGAAGTGGCAGACCTGAAGAAGTAACTCTGTGTAATAAGGACTGACAAAAAGCTCCCAATGTGCAAAATACGTACAAGGTGTAGCACGTGAAGATGACCAAAAGCTTCGTACAACAGCTCCTACGCTATATCTGCAAATTAGTTATTGGTGACTTGCTGAGAGCCCAGGGGTGGGTGATCTCTTCTTGCACTTCCCTGCTATGCAGCCCTGGGAGATGCTCAGGACTCACACCTGTATGAACCAGTATTCACTACAGGGTATGACCTGGGGAATGCCTGTGCTGACTGCTGCAGGCACATAACTGAGCCAAAAAATTTACAGCTAGCGCCTCTACCCCACAGTCAGCTGCATCCACAGAGGCACGGCTACATTTGTAAGCCAGTGCCCTGATTGTCTTTAACATTCTGGAGTCAGTTGTCTGTAACGACATTGCAACTGGGATGAAGAAAATCCAGCTGTTACAGGGAGGGAGACATCTTGCACCTGAGCTATAGAAGAACGTCAGAAGCTTGTTACTTTGAAATGCTAAAGTTGGACAAAGTTCACTGTTCCTAAGCCTTGCAATGGTCCCAGGAAATAGCATGGAGTATCAAATAATGCTGATCTCTCCACCAGTCCCCTAAATCAGCCTGCACTGAAACCGAGTGTAGAGCCTCTTCCAGATACCAGCTGTGTGCCAGCCTGCTGTGGGGATATGGCTTACACCCACTGGGCTGTAAAATGCTGCTTTCCAGGAAAAGTGTTTTAAAAATAATACCCCAGCTATTCCACTGAGCAACACTTGAGCACTACTGTGCACACAGGCCAAAAAAAAGCTGGGCCGTTGTCCTCCACCCATCCCTCCCAGCAGCCTTGGCTGGCCAAGTACCATTTTGCGTATCCACAGCCAAGCTGCTTCTCCTGGCTTTTGGCATTCTGCATCATGGATCTTGCCTTGGTTCTGCCCTACAGTGACAATAGCTCTTACCCCAGTCGCGCACCAATAAATATTTACGTGGCTTTGTTGCCATGGATTACGCTGCCACTGCAAGCACAGCGCTCGCGTTTCTCATTCCCCAGAATATGTGGCACTTTGCAAGGTGCTGATGATCCTCTGTGCAGTCTGAATCACAGAGAGCGCTGCTTCAGCCTGAGGATGGACAAAGTATGTCTATGTGCAACAGGCTCTCATCTACAGAGCAACAGGGAACAAACACAATTCCTCCACAGCTGAGCCTACAGAAAACCCATCTTTGTGCTTAACCAAAATGAGTAGACCATAAGGGGAAAGCTGTGTATGCACAGATCCTAGCCAGAGGCAGCTGATTTTCCCCAGATTTCAATGACCCATCAGCTTTTGCTGAACCAAGGAGGAAAACAGCAGTGCTGGGCAATTCCTGGACATGAACCCACATGAACTGATGTCAAAGCCACCATCCATCCTCCTGGGCTTGCTTGTATGTTCCCGTCTTTGCTCAGATGGTGCAACATCAAGCCTTCTGAATTCGTACACACTGAAACTGATAGAAAAGAGGGAATTTTTAGGCAGGGGGGCACATCTGTGTGTAATATGGAAGATTCAGCTTCTGATACCCAAATTCACCATTTATATCATCCCTATCTTGGGTGGATGGCAGGCGCTCTCGCAACAACCAGCCCTGGCATGGGCCCTCACCTGGCCACAGAGCAAAGGCCCCAGTAACCACTCTGGCCACACAGGGGTGACAGAAGAGGAGACAGATGAGATGTAAAGGGGATTTTCACTCCACAGGGTTGCTGAAATATTAGGGCTGGCTGGGACAGCCCTAACCAGTAGACTCTCATGAGTGTAGGTAAGCACCAAGCGCTTCACCTCCAACTCTGCTCTCCTGCAGGAGCAAATATGCTCCAAGGGAGGAACCGACTGCCTTCTGTCAAGGAAGGCACTGGCTCATACTTGCCCCAAGTTGTTCCTTAGCCAATCAACCTGTCTGAAATACTGTGTTGGTGCGACATATTTGTGCAATTAGTAAGAGTGTTTATGTTTGTGTTGGAGATGCCAAGGGCCAGGCATCCAAGGCAGATGGCTCTTGAACAGGCTCCACATGCTGCAGGAAATTCAGGGTGATAGATAAACCCTCCTCCCATCAAGTGGAGACAAGATCGTAGAGGCTCCATCTAAAATGGACTTGAAAAATAGCTAACAAATCACTCAGAAGATGATATGTGATTTGCCTTTGGGCACACTCATGTGCAGATAATTCTCTGTCTCCATCATGCTTCTGCCATGCAATGAGTTTTTCCAGGCCTTGTTGTGCTTTATTGGAGCTACTGGCACTCCCCAGTGCAACTCAGGGCCTCCATTTCTCCGACAAGGGTAATGCAGTAAAACTTGGCTCATGCTTTGCTCTCCAGCCAGACCTGTTCGCAAGTGATCAAAAAAGTCATGGTTTTGTCTGACGGGAGAGCCTCCCTTGTTCAGCATAAGCCAGAAGTAACAGAGCTTGGCCTGAATACTTCCCACCTGCAAAAGGACCATCCTCCCATGTGTGGGAGGAGCAGTGGGTCCAAGGCAGCTCTTCCACCCCAAGGTTCTTTTCAACTCCTCCTGCAAAATAGGGCTAGTTTGTTGGCTTCTCTCATCCTTCCCTCTACCCCAGCAGCCTGGGTATTCTCTTCCTCCCCACACTTGAGCAAAGGTAGCTTCAGCCGCAGTTCTCAGCTTTGCTCTACAATAGACTGACACAGGGTTGAGAGCTAGAAATAGTTGACTTCTTTTCTTAAGACCAAACTGGCTATTTGCCAGAAAAATACAATTAAAAATTTGGCATGGGCCCTCACAGTCCTTGAGTGGTAAGCTTGGCTATATTGCTGCCTAAGTTCTTGGCACGGGAAAAGCCCCCCTTTGCTGTAGGCACAGGGGAGCAGGCAGTGGGTGAGGATTAATCAAACCAGCATCCAACAAGGGCCCCTGTGCAGCGCTGGGCTGCTCCACACAGCTGCACGCAGAAACAAGAACCACAACAAAAACTCTCATTTCCAAGCCAAAATCCTGCCCAACTTGCAGGGAAATCAACATTCAAACTAATCTCCAGATTAACCATGGCGGGGGTGAAAACCTATCAGCACCAAGGTTAAAATCCGCTAGACAAGCATCTTCCCCTCAGATGCAGGAAGAAGGGAGGGAATTTGTAGTGGCAGTTTTCCTGCAGCCGCCTGGCAGCAGGGCAACGTCTGCCCACACCAGCCTCTCCCAGGGGAAACCACAGCTCGAGTCCCTGCAGCGCGGCAGCACGCCTGGGCACAGCGGGGCCACGGCACGGCCACCCAGCCGAGCCTCGAGAACGGGGCACTGTGTGCCAAGCCAGCTGGGGAGCACGTGAGCAAGGCGGATTGTGTCGTGGGAGTGCCAGTGATGCGAGACCGCAGACGCGGCTGCGGCAAAGGTCTCTTCGCCGACATTTGCTCTCCGAGTGTGATTTCTCCCCTCCAGACGGCTGCCTGTCCCTAGTCATAGACGCTGCTCAAGAGAAGTCTGTGCTGCTCAGTGCTTTACCTTAGCCCAGCACCAAAACCCCATCATCTCCTGCGTGGGAGGCAATTTCTGAGGGGATTGTCTAGGATAGGTTTTAGGAGAAAACTGCACTGAACACACAATGTATGAAGGATATTTCAATACGTGGCTCAGGAAGGTGAAAGAGAGAAGCATTAGACAAGCTTTGTGGCATTCTCCAGAGAACAGAATAGCTGCAACCATTAATCCTTGTGCAGAGGTCAGGGATGGAGATGAGCGGTAACAGGCAGCCTTTGCTTCTGCCCCTTCCCAAGTTAAAGCGGGAGGAACTAAACCAACACTCACATAGAAATTGCAAAGCCCATGTTAGCAAAGCTGCAACACGAATACAGCAGCAGTCCTGTCTTGTCTTCAGGGGCTTAATGAAGAAATTAAAAAATGCTGGGTGCTGAGCAGTCACACTGGCCATGCTCATGGGGCTGCTGACGAGGCCAGTTTGGGTCAGTAGCCAACGTGACCTAGGAGATCTTGGACATGGCAGCTTTCTGCTGCTATACCCACAAGTTAAAAAAAAAAAAGCATCTGGAAACACCTGGGATGTGAAATAGTGGCGGAAAAAGTTACAAGCAGGAAACTGGAGTCTTGCCTTCAAAAAACTCTTTGCAGGAGGCCTTAGAGGCATGAGGGAGCAGTCCCACAACAGCCTAATGCAGCGGCAGATGGTTCTAGAGCCAAGGAAATAATTCTCACCACATCAGGGCCCTGCCTGTATGACGTGTTGCATCAGGAGCCCACTCCTGCTTCTTGCCTTTTAAACTACGACATTGCTCAAAGCTATCTTGAGACACTGGACCACGGTGTTCCCTAGCAATTAAGGGAGTTACAGCATCCATAAAGGTATCTCCTGGACTCCATTACCAAGCATCATCTGTCCTGTCTATTGGACTGGCACAGGACCACAAGCAGGGCTATTTTAAAAACCTTTTCTTAACCCGCAGCAGTAATAATTGACTCCACATCTGTAGCAATCCTACAGCTGTCAGCAGCGTTGGAGATTGCCTTCTGAGTACCGTCGGCAATGTACCATTGCCAATGACCAACAGTGTTAAACCAGTCAAGAATTCAAATGTCTCCGCAGGGCTGTGGGAGCTGTCACAGACTAATGCTTTCAGGGTAGTACATTGGCTCTCAGAAATGAAAGCTGAAAAATAGCATTTGCTTGCCAGTATCTTATCTCAGAGCAAAGATTACTCTTCCCTCCTGGGATTACAGATCTTGCTTTTTGTGCAGCAGAAAGCAAGCCTCTCCAAACATTTCCTTTGCTGTAACACTCACAAAAGAACCCCTTGCAGATGTTTCAAAAGCTGAACCACAACGAGTCTGTCTTTTCATTTTGCTCATCAGGGCTGCAGTGCTGCCACCACAAGGGCATGCACCTTTCCACAGCGAGCGAGATCAGGGGGCTGTGTCCCCCAGTGCTGCCCGGGATGTCGGGAGGATGCTGTGAAGCCACAGGGAACTTCAGAAGCCAGCCAGCCAGCCAGCACCCTGAAATGCAGAGTCGGTGAGTGTTCCAGGCAATTCTTCTCAGGATGGGAAGGGGTAGTTATTTGGCTTGTCACACTGAAATCCAGATAAAACATCTCTACTGCTTATGGAAAAGTCTCCGCAATTCATCCTAGGGATGGTTTCCAGGATACAAGCACACATTCTCAGGAGACTTGTCATTATTTGTATCACACACTTCTGTGAGAGAGAATGCAGATTTCTGTTAACCAGGGTAAAGTAGTGTTGGGTTTTATGTTGCTTTAAGCATTACCTCGGAGGGGCTGGGCAAGCTCAGTGTGCTGGCTGTGGGGCACAGGGCCACAGCAGAAAGCAGCACCCCTTTGCAAGGCCCATGGCTGCAGACAAGTGCCACACACTGACATCTGCCCCACAAGCTGTGTGGCAAGACCGGGGCCTCTCTCCTGTCTCTCTGAGAGGGGTGCAAACCATAAAATGCCCCAGGCAGAATTGTCCATTCTTTCCTTGTCAGCACCAAGGGCAGGCTGAGCCTCCAGGTAATGGCAGTGAGGGGTTACTAGAGGTCATTTTTACCCCAAAACCACAGCCCAGGGGTTACTAGAGGTCAGCAATTAGCAGTTGAGGTTATTAGAGGTCATTTTTACCCCAAAACCACAGCCCAGGGGTTAC